>JAMPIV010003903.1:0-302500 GCA_024509875.1 Oreohelix idahoensis
CCCTTCTGTCGAGTTGTTTACTTTTTATGTCAACTTGGGAAACGTGACTTTTCTCCGTTTCCCCCCCAATTGCGTCTCCTTAGCCTTTCTAGTCTCACGCAATCTTTCCAGTCATATTTTTTTCCTTTTTGATCCGCCGTTCCCCTCCTGTCTAGCAAGTCAATTATTATGGAGGATGATGACCCGCGGTCTGGGCGATCATGTACATCAGCAGCCTACGCATTATGTTTTTATCCTTAATGTTATCTTTGGAGGTATTTTACCGTTGTATCTCTGTCAATTTCACTACACATCTCCCCACTTGAAAACATGCCTATGGCAAGTTCCAAAACCAGCGATACACATAGGTAAAATTACTCCTCACGTCTGCCACTACTCTAATTTTGATCACAGGGGTGCCGACTGAGGAAATCTGCAACGACATTCAATTTGCCTGGGATATATTGGATACTAAACTGATAAGGTTGAAGCAATAAAGACCACCTCAGCAATCTTGCGTTTTCATGCTTAGCCTGAGACAAGAACAAGAGAGGCTGATGGTCCGTCTCCACCACAAAAGTCCTACCATACAGATAGATTTGAAACTTCTTTATTGCCCAGATTAATGCTAAACATTCCTTTTCGCTTGTGGAGTATCCTTGTTCCGCCTTATTCAATTTGCGGCTTGCATAAGCGACTGGTTTCAGTTCCCCATCAGGTGAAGATGATCTTTGCAACAAAGCCCCTCCTAGTCCTACATTACTTGCATCGGTTCTTAAGACAAAGTCCTGTGTCAAATCAGGCAGTTTGAGAATAGGCTTGCTAGTGAGTTTTTCCTTTAACTCTTGGAACGCTAGTTCACATTGTGCAGTCCAAATAATTTTATCTGGAAGTCCCTTGCGAGTCAGATCAGTCAGAGGAGCACAAATAGCGTTAAAATTTTTGATGTATTTCTGATAAAATCCGCATAACGACACGAATGATCGCACGTCCTTTTTTGTTTGTGGCCTAGGTGCTCTCTGCAGTTTTTCCAAGTTCTTAGGATCAGGGGTCATATTACCCTGATATACAGTGTGTCCCAAGAATTCCAACTCTTTGCATCCAATACAACATTTTGTTGGCCTAGCAGTTAAGTCGCCTCCCGAAGTCTATCAAACAACATCTCCAGAGCTTCAATGTGTTCTTCAAATGTCTCTGTGGCGACGAGAATATCATCCATGAAATTCGTGATACATGGGTTATTCAGGGGATCCAACAATTGCGCATCATCCTTGAAAACACACTCGGAGCATTTTTCAGTCCGAATGGTAGCATATTGAATTCATAATGTCCATCCGAAGTGCTAAAAGCCAAATAAGGTCTCACTTCAGGCTTCACTGGGATCTGGTAATAGCCTTTACTAAGATCCACCTTTGAAAAGTATTTTGCTTGTTCAGTCTGGCAAATAATGTTTTGTGTCTGGTAATGGATCCACTTGTCCTTCTGTGACAGCATTCAGTTTCCTGTAATCTATGCACAGTCTGTGTTCCCCAGACGGTTTTCTCAACAAAACGACACTAGAACTAAAAGATGATTCACTGTGCGAAATAATCCCCTCCTTCAACAAATACTCTATTTCTTCCTTCAATGCCTTCTCCTTCGCGAACGGAATAGAATAGGCTCTCATACAGATTGGGTTTGAGTCTACCAGTTTCATGTCATACTGTAGCAAATTTGTATGGCCTGGTTTATCTGTTAATACATCTGTATGTTCCTCCAGAACCTGTTGAACTCTCTCCTCTGGTTTTTAGTCAGGTGCTTACTGACTTTTACCTGTGCTGCGGTTTCACAAGGATGTAATGGGTATTCATGTGAGGTGAGTGGTTCTTTTTGCATCTGGGTTGCAATAGCCAAGGTCAATAAGGGGGTGCTTTCCTGGAGTGGTCTGTCCAGATACTTCTTTAACAGGTTTACATGATAAACTTTTTCCTTCCCCTTTTTGTCAATTTTATAGTTTGTTCTAGACACCTTCTCTAGAACCGTATATGGACCTTGCAAACCAATTTGTAATTTATTCTGGCTTCCGGGTAGTAGAAGCAGCACCTTCTCTCCGACTGCCAGTTCCCTGTCCTTTGCCTTCCTATTAAAATATGCTGCATGTTTCTTCCTGGCTTGTTTCAAATTATCATTTGCCCGTTTCCATCCAGCTTTCAAACGAGTGGTCAGTTCGTTCACATATTGATACGATGAGGTAACAGTCTCTTCCGCCTTCTCATCTGTCCAGGTCCTTAATAAAGCTTCTAATGGACCTTTTATTGGCCTCCCAAATAGCAGAGTTGCGGGAGCCATCCCGGTTGAACTATGTGGTACCTCCCGGTACGCAAACAATGCGGCGGGCAGGAATTGATCCCACAGATCCGGTTTTTCGTGTGCCAGCTTTCTCAGGATAGAAATGAGAGTCCCGTTGAACCTCTCTACCTGGCCGTTCCCTTGTGGATGGTACGGACTACAATGAAAGTGCCTGGCTTGAAATAGCTTAAAAACTTCTTCCGTTAGTTTCCCCTTGAACTGAGAACCATTATCCGTCAAGATTTGATGCGGGAATCCTAATCGGGTAAATATTGTAAGTAGTGCCTCTGCTACATGTTTTGAATCAATTGATGGCAGGGCTACCGCCTCTCCCCACATAGAACAAGTGTCCACCAGAGTAAGGATGTAACTGTTCCTCCTCTTGGTCCGAGTGAGAGGTCCTACAATATCCACTGCAACCCTCTCAAAAGGTGTTCCCACTATGGGCATTTCCCCTAGAGTTGCAGGAGCAGTCCAGTGCTTTGGAGCTACCCTTTGACATTCTGGGCAGGATTTGACATATCTTTTTATATCCTCCGTTATCCCTGGCCAGAAGTAATGACAAGCTATACGCTGTCCTGTGGCGCTGATCCCCATGTGACCACTGAAGGGAATCGCATGCCCGAGTTCCATCACATTATCTCTATATGAAGTGGGAAGAACCAGCTGGTTGTACCATTTGTTCCAGTTCCGGCCTTCCTGTATAAGAGTTTGTTCTTCATGAAATATTCCCCCTTGCTCGGAGGTGTGTGGCATTTGGGCAATTTTTTAAAACAGGGCTTGAGTGTCATATCCTCAGCCTGCGCCTTCCTCATCTCCTCTGGATGAGCATTTATAGGTTCACCTTCTTCCTCCTTCTTCTGTGACCTGGTCTGCACTGTCGCCATGATCACAGGTTTCTCGGGATTCCCCAAGAAGACGTATCTACACCCCAATATCAGAGGGTAGATTGGTTCATCTATCACTGCTGCTCTGATTTCTCCTTCCACATAGCGAGTTTTCACCGTTATCCTTGCGATGGGAAGTGTCATGAGTGGTATGTCCTTAGTCGCCCCTTGTATTTCCACTGTTTCTGTGGTATACTGACTTGGGTCCACTAGGCTAGACTTCACAACTGAATCATAATCCAAACCTGTATCATAAAGGCACCTTATGGTGACCCCATTACAAATAACATCCTCACAAACTGGGGGGTGATAAGGTTCCTGTTGTCCCTTAGGATTAACCTTTAATCTTTGCGTCCCCGACTTCATTGCAGCAATGTTTGAAGGTTTCCTTCTACAAAATTCGGTGTTATGGTTATCCTTCTTGCACCATTTACACCATCTTTTTCCTTGGTTCAACGGTTTTCTTTCATTGAACTTTTGGTCATTGAACTGTGAGTTTCTGTCGCGATAGTCATTTCTTGGCCGCTCAAAGTTTGTCCTACCTTTATTTCCCTGCTCTCTATTATCAAATTTATTAAATTGCTGTGGAGCTTTAAAATTGTCTATGTGCTTCTTTTTAGCACCACTTACCTCTGCCTGAGCTGCCTGATACCTCTCAGCAACATTTAAAATTTCCCCCAACTTCTCTGCACCTTGTTCCATGAGAAATTTTCTCATGTCTGGAGCCATGGACTCTCTCAATTGCTCAATCATGATCATTTCTTTAAGATCTTGGGTCTTCCCCAGAGCCGTCCATTTCTCCAAATAGGTTTCTAGTCTAGCAGAGAATTGGTGGTATGTCTCCCCAGACAACAGTTTGGCATTTCTAAATTTCTTACGATAAAATTCACCATTCTTCTCGTACCTTAATAACAAAGCCTGCTTTAACATGTCATAATTGTCTTGGTCTTCCCTGTTCATTTTGGCAAATACTTCATAAGAAGTACCTCTCAATCCCTGTGATAGCTTTAAACTCCACCTCTCTCTCTCTAACCCATATGTAGTAGCTAATAACTCAAAACGTCCTAGGTACCCCTCTATGTCATCGTCTTTTTCAACAAAATGGTCTAAATGAAACCCCATAGCTGAGTTTGAGGCTCCCAGACTGGGCGTAGCATCTGAGGCAAAAGGGCTGGCACCATTTTCAGGAGCCGGGCCTTGTAATTCCAGCTCCCTTAGTCGTAATTCGTGCTCCCTTTGCAACCTTCTATCTTCTGCCTCCCTTTCGGCAGTCAACCTTTTTTCTTCTGCCTCCCTTTGCTGTCGTTTTTCTTCTGCCTCCCTTTGCTGTCGTTTTTCTTCTGCCTCAATTTGCTGCATCTTTGTCTCAGCCTCTAACTTCTTCTCTCTCAACCTCTCAGACTCCATTTTCTTCCAGCTTCTTTTTCTAATCTCCTTTCTTCCCGTTCAATATATTTATCACATTCAGCCGTTACGTATTGAATTAAAATTTGACCATCCATTCCCATCTCCTTCGCGGTGAGCACAGCAGCTGATCTAAATTTTGCCAGCTCCGCCATACTTTTTAGACAATATAATAATATACAAGCTAAATCTCTAACCAGTAAATACACTAAGTACTTCTTATGACTATAGTCTAACTAATTCTAACTAACCAGTTAACTAATTAATTATTACTGGCTGTGAAGATTCACCAACTTTTATCTGCAGGGACACTTTTAATTTTAAAGGGAATTTTACAATTTATTTCCCTACTTTTATTTCTCCCACCAGGAGATCCTAATATTACTGTTGGGCTAATTATCCCTGGACAAGACCCCAATTTATGTAGTGGTGTTGATGGTATTGTATGATGGTGATATTACTAAATGTAATTGTATGAGGCCAGCTGTGAAGGCTCCTGAGATAAAATGTAGTTGTGAATTGTCAGAAGGCCTTTCTTGCTACCACTACGACCTCACACTTAATTTTTTTTTTAATGAATGTGGCTACGTAAAGTGTCTAGGGTTATGATATGTAGTGTGGTGTAATAGGTTATAGATATACCCACAGATATTTAACAAGACTAATAATATTAATAAATGTTAAAATACACTGAACTAACTCACGTGTGTAAATTTTTTGATAAAATTATATTACATTTATTTTGTTCTGGATCAATTTTTTAGGTTGACCAGAACTTAAAAGGATTTAGAGATTATGAAAGAAATGCATGGAATATTATATCATAAATGCAATAGTGTACATATATATGTACTATACTAGTTAGTTTTATTAAAATGTTCTAGTAGTCATCTACTTGGGAGGATAGTTAATGTTTGTGCTGTTGGGGTGGCCTCATCACACCTGTCTATATTGACTACACAGTGTCCAGAAAATGGTGGGAATTTTTATGGGGTATTTGCAACTAAAAGGCGTTGGTGAATGTCCAGCAGACCAGAGGCTCACTCATCTTGTAGTTGTAGCTCTGGTGCTGAAATCTGGTGGTCCCACCTCTCCGTGCTGGCGGGCAATAATGGTGGTCTCTGTCACAAGTACTGCACAGATACACTCGAGTAAAGTCACCAACTGAATAGACACTGCTTTGTTGACAACAGAAACTCACAGCTCTGCAATCAAAGTATGGGCCATGTGTCAAAATCTATTCTCTACCCACGTCTGGACACAACACTGACACAACAACCACATCATACAGACAGGTCAGATCTCTCTGACCAAACAGCACATTTACCATGGTGGTTTTACATCAGATAGATCCTCCCAGACTATAGATTCTGAAAAATATTTATTAGTTTTCTGCCCTAAAAGAGGATAGGTAATATGTTTCATTATTCTCAACACTTGATCTGTCTTGCCTAACTCTAGCTGGAGTTTATGTACATTGTTTGGTCCCTAGACCCTGACTTGGGCGGGGGGTCTAGAGCAAATCCCTACTTGTTTGTAAGGCTAGATTTCGATATGGCAGTATCAAATCACTCGAACATGAAACAATATTCAAAATATATAAAGAAATAATTTCAATCTTACCAGATTATGAATAAATAACACAGAATTGCTAGCAAAACTCAGCTGAGCTGCTGGCTATAGTATGGCGTCCCTAAATTTATTTCACTTTCTTTCATATGGAAATCACCACACTTTAAAATCTGTGTCTATCACTGAACAACTATTGAAGAATGGCCCCACTATCGCGTCTGAGCGCTAATGATATGATTGTCTGTGGCCAATCACTGCCTAGGTTTATTTGAATTTCAAATTTCCTACACTAAAGTCATTTCAGTCATGCTTCAGTCAAGTATGGATGTTTATCTGTTAGTCTGTCCGTCTCTACTTGTGTTTCTACAAAATGTACTTGATTTTTGAACCAACCTTTCTCTCCCCTCCAAAATTTTGTCGTTAAAAGTTATATTTAGACACAGCTACCACCCAAAACCCTCTCCTCCATACTAAGTAGATTTGAACACCTGCGTCTCAAGGTCGTGTTTTTTTGTGCAATTAGCGACACTTTAGATTCAATACAGTCTGTCGATGATGTGAACAACACTGTCTTTTGTCATTATCTTCAATATTATCTATCCGTCTGTAAAATTAAGAACATATTAGTTCACTGCTCAGAATAGGCCATCCGGCCAGCTAATTTTTATATTCCTAACATTAATATTAAGAAAAAAGTACTTTTTAATTTTTGTAATATTCCTAACATCTGCGTTTAGCCGCTGAATTCAAATCAAGGCTTGGTATCGCAAAAGCGTCCAATAAATGACTGTGGCGTATTATATCTAAGGTCCCTTCTGTCGAGTTCCTTATGTTATGTCAACTTGGGAAACGTGACTTTTCTCCGTTTCCCCCCCAATTGCGTCTCCTTAGCCTTTCTAGTCTCACGCAATCTTTCCAGTCATATTTTTTCCTTTTTATCCGCCGTTCCCCTCCTGTCTAGCAAGTCAATTTTTATGGAGGGTGATGACCCGCGGTCTGGGCGATCATGTACTATCAGCAGCCTACGCATTATGTTTTTATCCTTAAATGTTATCTTTGGAGGTATTTTACCGTTGTATCTCTGTCAATTTCACTACACATCTCCCCACTTGAAAACATGCCTATGGCAAGTTCCAAAACCAGCGATACACATAGGTAAAATTACTCCTCACGTCTGCCACTTCTCTAATTTTGATCACAGGGGTGCCGACTGAGGAAATCTGCACCGACATTCAATTTGCCTGGGATATATTGGATACTAAACTGATAAGGTTGAAGCAATAAAGACCACCTCAGCAATCTTGCGTTTTCATGCTTAGCCTGAGACAAGAACACGAGAGGCTGATGGTCCGTCTCCACCACAAAAGTCCTACCATACAGATAGATTTGAAACTTCTTTATTGCCCAGATTAACGCTAAACATTCTTTTTCGCTTGTGGAGTATCCTTGTTCCGCCTTATTCAATTTGCGGCTTGCATAAGCGACTGGTTTCAGTTCCCCATCAGGTGAAGATGATCTTTGCAACAAAGCCCCTCCGAGTCCTACATTACTTGCATCGGTTCTTAAGACAAAGTCCTGTGTCAAATCAGGCAGTTTGAGAATAGGCTTGCTAGTGAGTTTTTCCTTTAACTCTTGGAACGCTAGTTCACATTGTGCAGTCCAAATAATTTTATCTGGAAGTCCCTTGCGAGTCAGATCAGTCAGAGGAGCACAAATAGCGTTAAAATTTTTGATGTATTTCTGATAAAATCCGCATAACGACACGAATGATCGCACGTCCTTTTTTGTTTGTGGCCTAGGTGCTCTCTGCAGTTTTTCCAAGTTCTTAGGATCAGGGGTCATATTACCCTGATATACAGTGTGTCCCAAGAATTCCAACTCTTTGCATCCAATACAACATTTTGTTGGCCTAGCAGTTAAGTTCGCCTCCCGAAGTCTATCAAACAACATCTCCAGAGCTTCAATGTGTTCTTCAAATGTCTCTGTGGCGACGAGAATATCATCCATGAAATTCGTGATACATGGGTTATTCAGGGGATCCAACAATTTGCGCATCATCCTTGAAAACACACTCGGAGCATTTTTCAGTCCGAATGGTAGCATATTGAATTCATAATGTCCATCCGAAGTGCTAAAAGCCAAATAAGGTCTCACTTCAGGCTTCACTGGGATCTGGTAATAGCCTTTACTAAGATCCACCTTTGAAAAGTATTTTGCCTTGTTCAGTCTGGCAAATAACTGTTTTGTGTCTGGTAATGGATCCACTTGTCCTTCTGTGACAGCATTCAGTTTCCTGTAATCTATGCACAGTCTGTGTTCCCCAGACGGTTTTCTCAACAAAACGACACTAGAACTAAAAGATGATTCACTGTGCGAAATAATCCCCTCCTTCAACAAATACTCTATTTCTTCCTTCAATGCCTTCTCCTTCGCGAACGGAATAGAATAGGCTCTCATACAGATTGGGTTTGAGTCTACCAGTTTCATGTCATACTGTAGCAAATTTGTATGGCCTGGTTTATCTGTTAATACATCTGTATGTTCCTCCAGAACCTGTTGAACTCTCTCCCTCTGGTTTTTAGTCAGGTGCTTACTGACTTTTACCTGTGCTGCTGTTTCACAAGGATGTAATGGGTATTCATGTGAGGTGAGTGGTTCTTTTTGCATCTGGGTTGCAATAGCCAAGGTCAATAAGGGGGTGCTTTCCTGGAGTGGTCTGTCCAGATACTTCTTTAACAGGTTTACATGATAAACTTTCTCCTTCCCCTTTTTGTCAATTTTATAGTTTGTTCTAGACACCTTCTCTAGAACCGTATATGGACCTTGCCAACCAATTTGTAATTTATTCTGGCTTCCGGGTAGTAGAAGCAGCACCTTCTCTCCGACTGCCAGTTCCCTGTCCTTTGCCTTCCTATTAAAATATGCTGCATGTTTCTTCCTGGCTTGTTTCAAATTATCATTTGCCAGTTTCCATCCAGCTTTCAAACGAGTGGTCAGTTCGTTCACGTATTGATACGATGAGGTAACAGTCTCTTCCGCCTTCTCATCTGTCCAGGTCCTTAATAGAGCTTCTAATGGACCTTTTATTGGCCTCCCAAATAGCAGAGTTGCGGGAGCCATCCCGGTTGAACTATGTGGTACCTCCCGGTACGCAAACAATGCGGCGGGCAGGAATTGATCCCACAGATCCGGTTTTTCGTGTGCCAGCTTTCTCAGGATAGAAATGAGAGTCCCGTTGAACCTCTCTACCTGGCCGTTCCCTTGTGGATGGTACGGACTACAATGAAAGTGTCTGGCTTGAAATAGCTTAAAAACTTCTTCCGTTAGTTTCCCCTTGAACTGAGAACCATTATCCGTCAAGATTTGATGCGGGAATCCTAATCGGGTAAATATTGTAAGTAGTGCCTCTGCTACATGTTTTGAATCAATTGATGGCAGGGCTACCGCCTCTCCCCACATAGAACAAGTGTCCACCAGAGTAAGGATGTAACTGTTCCTCCTCTTGGTCCGAGTGAGAGGTCCTACAATATCCACTGCAACCCTCTCAAAAGGTGTTCCCACTATGGGCATTTCCCCTAGAGTTGCAGGAGCAGTCCAGTGCTTTGGAGCTACCCTTTGACATTCTGGGCAGGATTTGACATATCTTTTTATATCCTCCGTTATCCCTGGCCAGAAGTAATGACAAGCTATACGCTGTCCTGTGGCGCTGATCCCCATGTGACCACTGAAGGGAATCGCATGCCCGAGTTCCATCACTTTATCTCTATATGAAGTGGGAAGAACCAGCTGGTTGTGACCATTTGTTCCAGTTCCGGCCTTCCTGTATAAGAGTTTGTTCTTCATGAAATATTCCCCCTTGCTCGGAGGTGTGTGGCATTTGGGCAATTTTTTAAAACATGGCTTGAGTGTCCTATCCTCAGCCTGCGCCTTCCTCATCTCCTCTGGATGAGCATTTATAGGTTCACCTTCTTCCTCCTTCTTCTGTGACCTGGTCTGCACTGTCGCCATGATCACAGGTTTCTCGGGATTCCCCAAGAAGACGTATCTACACCCCAATATCAGAGGGTAGATTGGTTCATCTATCACTGCTGCTCTGATTTCTCCTTCCACATAGCGAGTTTTCACCGTTATCCTTGCGATGGGAAGTGTCATGAGTGGTATGTCCTTAGTCGCCCCTTGTATTTCCACTGTTTCTGTGGTATACTGACTTGGGTCCACTAGGCTAGACTTCACAACTGAATCATAATCCAAACCTGTATCATAAAGGCACCTTATGGTGACCCCATTACAAATAACATCCTCACAAACTGGGGGGTGATAAGGTTCCTGTTGTCCATTAGGATTAACCTTTAATCTTTGCGTCCCCGACTTCATTGCAGCAATGTTTGAAGGTTTCCTTCTACAAAATTCGGTGTTATGGTTATCCTTCTTGCACCATTTACACCATCTTTTTCCTTGGTTCAACGGTTTTCTTTCATTGAACTTTTGGTCATTGAACTGTGAGTTTCTGTCGCGATAGTCATTTCTTGGCCGCTCAAAGTTTGTCCTACCTTTATTTCCCTGCTCTCTATTATCAAATTTATTAAATTGCTGTGGAGCTTTAAAATTGTCTATGTGCTTCTTTTTAGCACCACTTACCTCTGCCTGGGTTGCCTGATACCTCTCAGCGACATTTAAAACCTCCCCCAACTTCTCTGCACCTTGTTCCATGAGAAATTTTCTCATGTCTGGAGCCATGGACTCTCTCAATTGCTCAATCATGATCATTTCTTTAAGATCTTGGGTCTTCCCCAGAGCAGTCCATTTCTCCAAATAGGTTTCTAGTCTGGCAGAGAATTGGTGGTATGTCTCCCCAGACAACAGTTTGGCATTTCTAAATTTCTTACGATAAAATTCACCATTTTTTCGTACCTCAATAACAAAGCCTGCTTTAACATGTCATAATTGTCTTGGTCGTCTCTGTTCATTTTTGCAAAGACTTCATAAGAAGTACCTCTCAGTCCCTGTGATAGCTTTAAACTCCACCTCTCTCTCTCTAACCCATATGTAGTAGCTAATAACTCAAAACGTCCTAGGTACCCCTCTATGTCATCGTCTTTTTCAACAAAATGGTCTAAATGAAACCCCATAGCTGAGTTTGAGGCTCCCAGACTGGGCGTAGCATCTGAGGCAAAAGGGCTGGCACCATTTTCAGGAGCCTGGCCTTGTAATTCCAGCTCCCTTAGTCGTAATTCGTGCTCCCTTTGCAACCTTCTATCTTCTGCCTCCCTTTCGGCAGTCTTTTTATCTTCTGCCTCCCTTTCGGCCTTTTTTTCTTCTGCCTCCCTTTGCTGTCGTTTTTCTTCTGCCTCTAATGCTTTGCCTCTTTGTCTGCCTCAATCTGCAGCCTCTTAGTTCAGCCTCATTTGTACCTCTTCTCTTCAGCTAATCTTTCAGACTCTAATTTTCTTTCAGCCTCTTTTTCTAATCTTCTTTCTTTCCGTTCAATATTTTTCACATTCAGCCGTTACATATTGAATTAAAATCTGACCATCCATTCCCATCTCCTTCGCCGTTAGCACAGCAGCTGATCTGAATTTGGCTAGCTCCGCCATACTTTTAGACAATTTAGCAATGAGCAAGTATAAATCTCTAAAACCACTAAAGTAATTCTAATTACTATAGTCTAAAATAATTCTAATTACCCAGTTAACTAATTTATTACCACTGGTTTTGATGTTTCACCAACTTCTAATTGCCCTTTTAATTTAAAGGGACACTTTTAATTTTAAGGGAATTTTACAATTTTGTTCCCCTAATTTTATTTCTCCACCAGGAGATCCTTATATTA
Source organism: Oreohelix idahoensis (assembly GCA_024509875.1). Taxonomy (NCBI): domain Eukaryota; kingdom Metazoa; phylum Mollusca; class Gastropoda; order Stylommatophora; family Oreohelicidae; genus Oreohelix; species Oreohelix idahoensis. The sequence continues at coordinate 12,001 of JAMPIV010003903.1, forward strand.
CTGTTTATGCTAATTATCCCTGGACAAGACCCCAATATATGTAGTGGGTTTGATGGTATTGTATGATGGTGATATTACCTAGTGTGATGCATGAGGTCAGCTGTGAAGGCTCCTGAGATAAATGTAGCTGTGAATTTTCAGAAGGCCTTTCTTGCTACCACTACGACCTCACACCTATCTTTTTTTCTAATGAATGTGGCTACGTTAAAATCTAGGGTACTGAATGTAATGTGTTGTATTGACATATACAAACACACACACACAGATATTTAATAAGTCTAATAATATTAATAAACTTTATAACACACTGAACTAACTCAAGCTGTTTAAAATTTTGATATTAAATTTTCTTTAAGTTTATTTGTTCTGAACCAAGGTTTTATTTTGGTCAGAACATATGAAAGGTTTTGAAATTATGAATGAAATGCATGAATATATGGCATAATAAATGAAAGGTGTGTACATATGTATTATACAAGACTAGTTAATATTACTACTGTTTATATTTGTAATTTATCTGGGAGAAACGATTAATGGATGTGCTGTTGGGGTGGCTTCATCACTCCCTGTCTATGACTACCAAACATTGTCCATTTATGATGGGAGGAATACAAGTTTATTTCCCAACATGGTATGTTTTAGTTGATGGGAAGATAGCTGGTGTAACTAATTACATAAGTTGGTGAATGTCCAGCAGGCCAGACGCTCACGTATCTTGACTGAGTAGTTCTGGTGCTGGAATCTGGTGGCCCCACCTCTCCGTGCTTGGGGGCAATATAAGGCTGCTCTGCCAAAATATTAGACTGCACGGGTCCACTCTTGTATTTTCAACATAGCATTTGACACCACTTTGGTGCCAAATAAAAAACTCACAGTTCTGAAATAAAAGTATTGGGTCATGTGTCAGAACTCTACCTCCTGAGCCACTTCTACACTCAACACTACACAACAACACCACATAGACGGGTCAGATCTCTCTGACCATACAGCACATCTTACCAAGTTGGTTTCACATAGGATAAGTTCCCCAGACTACATATTCTGAAATATGTTCATTAGCTTCCTGCCATAGAATAGGATAGGTGATATGTTCCACTGATCTCAACACTTGATCCGCCCTTCATAATCCTTGCTGGAGTTTATGTATTTTGTTTGTCTCTAGACCCTGAACTGGGGCGGGGGGTCTAGAGCGAATCCTTACTTGTTGTAAGGGATAGATTTTGATATGGCAGTATCAAATCACTCGAAACATTAAACAATATTAAAATATACAAAGAAATACTTTCAGTCTTACCAGAATTATGAATAGAGAACACAGTTATATGCTAGCAAAACTCAGCTGAGCTGCTGGCTCTAGTATGGCGTCCCTCTAAATATTTCAATTAGCTTCTGGGAATTACACCACTGAATAATTATTGTGTCTACTACTGGACAACTTATGATGAATGGCAACGATGCGCGTCTGCGCGCCGATAATCTGTTTACCTGTGGCCAATCACCGCCTTTTTTCCTTTTCAAATTCAAACCTCCTACCAAAAGTCATTTCAGTCATACCTCAGTCAAGTATGTATTATTGTCTGTTGGTCCGTCTGTCTCTACTTGCGTTTCACAAAAAAACACACTTGTTTTTTGAACCAACTCTGCCGTCCCCTACACAATTTTGCCTTTAAAGTTATTTTTAGCCAAAACTTTCCCTAATTCCCCCTCTCTTTCATTCCAACTAGATTTTAGCACTTGAGTCTCAAGGCCGCAATTTTTTGAAAATTAGTGACATGTTTTTGTTCCAATGCAGTCGCTCGCTGATATGAACAACACAGTCTTTTGTCAATATCTTCATTATTATCTATCCGTCTGTATAAATGAAAGCATATTATTTCACTGCTCAAGATGGGCCATCCGGCCAGTTAGGTTTTATATTCCTAACATTATTATTAAGAAAAAGTTACTTTTCAAGGTTATTTTTTTTTTAAATATTTCGAGCATCTTCTGTAATGCGTTTGCCGCTGAATTCAAATAAAGGACAAAATATCGCAAAAGCGTCCAAGAAATGACTGTTGCGTATAATAGCTAAGGTCCCTTTTGTCGATTTCTTTACCTTGTGTCAACTTGGGGACGTGAATTTTTTTCCTTTCCCCACCAATTGCGTCTTTTTAGCCTTGCTAGTTTCAAGCACGTGTTCAGTCATATTTTCTTTTTTGATCTCCGTTCTCATCCCGTCCCAAGGGTAAACGTTTTGCCTTCACGTCTAACAAGTTAATTTCCATGGCGGGTAGTGACCCGCGGCATGGGCGATCATGTATTTACGCATTATTTTTTATCCCTACATTTTATCTTTGGAGATATTTTAACGTTGTATCACGGTTAATTTTATCACACATCTCCCCACTTGAAAACATGCCTACGGCAAGTTCCAAAACCAGTGATACACATAGATAAAATTACTCCTCACGCCTGCCACTACTCTAATTTTGATCACAGGGGTGCCGACTGAGGAAATCTGCACCGACATTCAATTTGCCTGGGATATATTGGATACTAAACTGATAAGGTTGAAGCAATAAAGACCACCTCAGCAATCTTGCGTTTTCATGCTTAGCCTGAGATAAGAATACGAGAGGCTGATGATCCGTCTCCACCACAAAAGTCCTACCATACAGATAGATTTGAAACTTCTTTATTGCCCAGATTAACGCTAAACATTCTTTTTCGCTTGTGGAGTATCCTTGTTCCGCCTTATTCAATTTGCGGCTTGCATAAGCGACTGGTTTCAGTTCCCCATCAGGTGAAGATGATCTTTGCAACAAAGCCGCCCCGAGTCCTACATTACTTGCATCGGTTCTTAAGACAAAGTCCTGTGTCAAATCAGGCAGTTTGAGAATAGGCTTGCTAGTGAGTTTTTCCTTTAACTCTTGGAACGCTAGTTCACATTGCGCAGTCCAAATAATTTTATCTGGAAGTCCCTTGCGAGTCAGATCAGTCAGAGGAGCACAAATAGAGTTAAAATCTTTGATGTATTTTTGATAAAATCCGCATAACGACACGAATGATCGCACGTCCTTTTTTGTTTGTGGTCTAGGTGCTCTCTGCAGTTTTTCCAAGTTCTTGGGATCAGGGGTCATGTTACCCTGATATACAGTGTGTCCCAAGAATTCCAACTCTTTGCATCCAATACAACATTTTGTTGGCCTAGCAGTTAAGTTCGCCTCCCTAAGCCTATCAAATAACATTTCTAGAGCTTCAATGTGTTCTTCAAATGTCTCTGTGGCGACGAGAATATCATCCATGAAATTCGTGATACATGGGTTATTCAGGGGATCCAACAATTTGCGCATCATCCTTGAAAATACACTCGGAGCATTTTTCAGTCCGAATGGTAGCATGTTGAATTCATAATGTCCATCCGAAGTGCTAAAAGCCAAATAAGGTCTCACTTCAGGCTTCACTGGGATCTGGTAATAGCCTTTACTAAGATCCACCTTTGAAAAGTATTTTGCCTTGTTCAGTCTGGCAAATAACTGTTTTGTGTCTGGTAATGGATCCACTTGTCCTTCTGTGACAGCATTCAGTTTCCTGTAATCTATGCACAGTCTGTGTTCCCCAGACGGTTTTCTCAACAAAACGACACTAGAACTAAAAGATGATTCACTGTGTGAAATAATCCCCTCCTTCAACAAATACTCTATTTCTTCCTTCAATGCCTTCTCCTTCGCGAACGGAATAGAATAGGCTCTCATACAGATTGGGTTTGAGTCTACCAGTTTCATGTCATACTGAAGCAAATTTGTATGGCCTGGTTTATCTGTTAATACAGCTGTATGTTCCTCCAGAACCTGTTGAACTCTCTCCCTCTGGTTTTTAGTCAGGTGCTTACTGACTTTTACCTGTGCTGCTGTTTCACAAGGATGTAATGGGTATTCATGTGCGGTGAGTGGTTCCTTTTGCATTTGGGTTGCAATAGCCAAGGTCAATAAGGGGGTGCTTTCCTGGAGTGGTCTGTCCAGATACTTCTTTAACAGGTTTACATGATAAACTTTCTCCTTCACCTTTTTGTCAATTTTATAGTTTGTTCTAGACACCTTCTCTAGAACCGTATATGGACCTTGCCAACCAATTTGTAATTTATTCTGGCTTCCGGGTAGTAGAAGCAGCACCTTCTCTCCCACAGCCAGTTCTCTGTCCTTTGCCTTCCTATTAAAATATGCTGCATGTTTCTTCCTGGCTTGTTTCAAATTATCATTTGCCAGTTTCCATCCAGCTTTCAAACGAGTGGTCAGTTCGTTCACGTATTGATAAGATGAGGTAACAGTCTCTTCCGCCTTCTCATCTGTCCAGGTCCTTAATAGAGCTTCTAATGGACCTTTTATTGGCCTCCCAAATAGCAGAGTTGCGGGAGCCATCCCGGTTGAACTATGTGGTACCTCCCGATACGCAAACAATGCGGCGGGCAGGAATTGATCCCACAGATCCGGTTTTTCGTGTGCCAGCTTTCTCAGGATAGAAATGAGAGTCCCGTTGAACCTCTCTACCTGGCCGTTCCCTGGTGGATGGTACGGACTACAATGAAAGTGTCTGGCTTGAAATAGCTTAAAAACTTCTTCCGTTAGTTTCCCCTTGAACTGAGAACCATTATCCGTCAAGATTTGATGCGGGAATCCTAATCGGGTAAATATTGTAAGTAGTGCCTCTGCTACATGTTTTGAATCAATTGATGGCAGGGCTACCGCCTCTCCCCACATAGAACAAGTGTCCACCAGAGTAAGGATGTAACTGTTCCTCCTCTTGGTCCGAGTGAGAGGTCCTACAATATCCACTGCAACCCTCTCAAAAGGTGTTCCCACTATGGGCATTTCCCCTAGAGTTGCAGGAGCAGTCCAGTGCTTTGGAGCTACCCTTTGACATTCTGGGCAGGATTTGACATATCTTTTTATATCCTCCGTTATCCCTGGCCAGAAGTAATGACAAGCTATACGCTGTCCTGTGGCGCTGATCCCCATGTGACCACTGAAGGGACTCGCATGCCCGAGTTCCATCACTTTATCTCTATATGAAGTGGGAAGAACCAGCTGGTTGTGACCATTTGTTCCAGTTCCGGCCTTCCTGTATAATAGTTTGTTCTTCATGAAATATTCCCCCTTGCTCGGAGGTGTGTGGCATTTGGGCAATTTTTTAAAACATGGCTTGAGTGTCCTATCCTCAGCCTGCGCCTTCCTCATCTCCTCTGGATGAGCACTTATAGGTTCACCTTCTTCCTCCTTCTTCTGTGACCTGGTCTGCACTGTCGCCATGATCACAGGTTTCTCGGGATTCCCCAAGAAGACGTATCTACACCCCAATATCAGAGGGTAGATTGGTTCATCTATCACTGCTGCTCTGATTTCTCCTTCCACATAGCGAGTTTTCACCGTTATCCTTGCGATGGGAAGTGTCATGAGTGGTATGTCCTTAGTCGCCCCTTGTATTTCCACTGTTTCTGTGGTATACTGACTTGGGTCCACTAGGCTAGACTTCACAACTGAATCATAATCCAAACCTGTATCATAAAGGCACCTTATGGTGACCCCATTACAAATAACATCCTCACAAACTGGGGGGTGATAAGGTTCCTGTTGTCCATTAGGATTAACCTTTAATCTTTGCGTCCCCGACTTCATTGCAGCAATGTTTGAAGGTTTCCTTCTACAAAATTCGGTGTTATGGTTATCCTTCTTGCACCATTTACACCATCTTTTTCCTTGGTTCAACGGTTTTCTTTCATTGAATTTTTGGTCATTGAACTGTGAGTTTCTGTCGCGATAGTCATTTCTTGGCCGCTCAAAGTTTGTCCTACCTTTATTTCCCTGCTCTCTATTATCAAATTTATTAAATTGCTGTGGCGCTTTAAAATTGTCTATGTGCTTCTTTTTAGCACCACTTACCTCTGCCTGGGCTGCCTGATACCTCTCAGCAACATTTAAAACCTCCCCCAACTTCTCTGCACCTTGTTCCATGAGAAATTTTCTCATGTCTGGAGCCATGGACTCTCTCAATTGCTCAATCATGATCATTTCTTTAAGATCTTGGGTCTTCCCCAGAGCCGTCCATTTCTCCAAATAGGTTTCCAGTCTGGCAGAGAATTGGTGGTATGTCTCCCCAGACAACAGTTTGGCATTTCTAAATTTCTTACGATAAAATTCACCATTCTTCTCGTACCTTAATAACAAAGCCTGCTTTAACATGTCATAATTGTCTTGGTCTTCCCTGTTCATTTTGGCAAAGACTTCATAAGAAGTACCTCTCAATCCCTGTGATAGCTTTAAACTCCACCTCTCTCTCTCTCTAACCCATATGTAGTAGCTAATAACTCAAAACGTCCTAGGTACCCCTCTATGTCATCGTCTTTTTCAACAAAATGGTCTAAATGAAACCCCATAGCTGAGTTTGAGGCTCCCAGACTGGGCGTAGCATCTGAGGCAAAAGGGCTGGCACCATTTTCAGGAGCCTGGCCTTGTAATTCCAGCTCCCGTAGTCGTAATTCGTGCTCCCTTTGCAACCTTCTATCTTCTGCCTCCCTTTGCTGTCGTTTTTCTTCTGCCTCTAATGCTTTAGCCTCTTTGTCAGCCTCAATCTGCAGCCTCTTAGTCTCAGCCTCAATTTGTATCCTCTTCTCTTCAGCTAACCTTTCAGACTCTAATTTTCTTTCAGCCTCTTTTTCTAATCTTCTTTCTTCCCGTTCAATATACTTATCACATTCAGCCGTTACATATTGAATTAAAACCTGACCATCCATTCCCATATCCTTCGCCGTTAGCACAGCAGCTGATCTGAACTTGGCTAGCTCCGCCATACTTTTTAGACAATATAGCAATGAGCAAGATAAATCTCTAACCACTAAAGTAATTCTAATTACTATAGTCTAAAATAATTCTAATTAGCCAGTTAACTAATTAATTACCACTGGCTGTGAAGATTCACCAACTTTTAATTTCACTTTAATTTTAAGGGACACTTTTAATTTTTACAATGTGTTCCCTTAATTTTATTTCTCCCACCAGGAGATCCTACTATTACTGTTTAGCTAATTATCCCTGGACAAGACCCCAATATATGTAGTGGATTTTGATGGTATTGTATGGTTGTGATATTACCTAGTGTGATGCATGAGGTCAGCTGTGAAGGCTCCTGAGATAAATGTAGCTGTGAATTTACAGAAGGCCCTTCTTGCTACCACTTACGACCTCACACATATCTTTTTTTTCTAATGAATGTGGCTACGTTAAAAATCTAGGGTACTGAATGTAAGGTGTTGTATTAGTATATACAAACACACACACAGATATTTAATAAGTCTAATAATATTAATAAAATTTATAACACACTGAACTAACTCAAGCTGTTTAAAATTTTGATATTAAATTTTCTTTAAGTTTATTTGTTCTGAACCAAGGTTTTATTTTGGTCAGAACATATGAAAGGTTTTGAAATTATGAATGAAATGCATGAATATATGGCATAATAAATGAAAGGTGTGTACATATGATTTTTACAAGACTAGTTAATATTACTACTGTTTATATTTGTAATTTATCTGGGAGAACGATTAATGGATGTGCTGTTGGGGTGGCTTCATCACTCCCAGTCTATGACTACCAAACATTGTCCATTTACTGATGGGAGGAATACAAGTTTATTTCCCAACATGGTATGTTCTAGTTGATGGGAATATAGTTGGTGTTAGTTATTAAAATAAGTTGGTGAATGTCCAGCAGGCCAGACGCTCACGTATCTTTGACTGAGTAGTTCTGGTGCTGGAATCTGGTGGCCCCACCTCTCCGTGCTTGGGGGCAATATAAGGCTGCTCTGACAAAATACCAGGCTGCACGGGTCCACACTTGTATTATACAACACAGCATTTGACACCACTTTGGTGCCAAATAAAAAACTCACAGTTCTGAAATAAAAGTATTGGGTCATGTGTCAGAACTCTACCTCCTGAGCCACTTCTACACTCAACACTACACAACAACACCACATAGACGGGGTCAGATCTCTCTGACCATACAGCACATCTTACCAAGTTGGTTTCACATAGTATAAGTTCCCCAAGACTACATATTCTGAAATATGTTCATTAGCTTCCTGCCATTGAATAGGATAGGTGATATGTTCCACTGATCTCAACACTTGATCCGCCCTTCATAATCCTTGCTGGCGTTTATGTATTTTGTTTGTCTCTAGACCCTGAACTGGGGCTGGGGATCTAGAGCGAATCCTTACTTGTTGTAAGGGATAGATTTTGATATGGCAGTATCAAATCACTCGAAACATTAAACAATATTAAAATATACAAAGAAATACTTTCAGTCTTACCAGAATTATGAATAGAGAACACAGTTATATGCTAGCAAAACTCAGCTGAGCTGCTGGCTCTAGTATGGCGTCCCTCTAAATATTGCAATTAGCTTCTGGGAATTACACCACTGAAGAATTACTGTGTCTACTACTGGACAACTTATGATGAATGGCAAAAATGTGCGTCTGAGCGCCGATAATATGTTTATCTGTGGCCAATCACCGCCTTTTTTTTTTTTTTCAAATTTCAAACCTCCTACCAAAAGTCAATTCAGTCATACCTCAGTCAAGTATGTATTATTGTCTGTTGGTCCGTCTGTCTCTACTTGCGTTCACAAAAAAACACACTTGTTTTTTGAACCAACTCTGCCTTCCCCTACACAATTTTGCCTTTAAAGTTATTTTTAGCCACAACTTCCCTAATTCCCCCTCTCTTTCATTCTAACTAGATTTTAGCACTTGAGTCTCAAGGCCGCAATTTTTTGAAAATTAGTGACATGTTTTTGTTTCAATGCAGTCGCTCGCTGATATGAACAACACAGTCTTTTGTCAATATCTTCATTATTATCTATCCGTCTGTATAAATGAAAGCATATTATTTCTCTGCTCAAGATGGGCCATCCGGCCAGCTAGGTTTTATATTCCTAACATTATTATTAAGAAAAAGTTACTTTTCAAGGTTAGTTTTTTTTTAAAAAAATATGTTCGAGCATCTTCTGTAATGCGTTTGCCGCTGAATTCAAATAAAAGGACTAAGTATCGCAAAAGCGTCCAAGAAATGACTGTTGCGTATAATAGCTAAGGTCCCTTTTGTCGATTTCTTTACCTTGTGTCAACTTGGGGACGTGAATTTTTTTCCTTTCCCCACCAATTGCGTCTTTTTAGCCTTGCTAGTTTCAAGCACGTGTTCAGTCATATTTTTCTTTTTGATCTCCGTTCTCATCCCGTCCCAAGGGTAAACGTTTTGCCTTCACGTCTAACAAGTTAATTTCCATGGCGGGTAGTGACCCGCGGCATGGGCGATCATGTCTTCTAGTAGCTTACGCATTATTTTTTATCCCTACATTTTATCTTTGGAGATATTTTAACGTTGTATCACGGTTAATTTTATCACACATCTCCCCACTTGAAAACATGCCTACGGCAAGTTCCAAAACCAGTGATACACATAGATAAAATTACTCCTCACGCCTGCCACTACTCTAATTTTGATCACAGGGGTGCCGACTGAGGAAATCTGCACCGACATTCAATTTGCCTGGGATATATTGGATACTAAACTGATAAGGTTGAAGCAATAAAGACCACCTCAGCAATCTTGCGTTTTCATGCTTAGCCTGAGATAAGAATACGAGAGGCTGATGATCCGTCTCGACCACAAAAGTCCTACCATACAGATAGATTTGAAACTTCTTTATTGCCCAGATTAACGCTAAACATTCTTTTTCGCTTGTGGAGTATCCTTGTTCCGCCTTATTCAATTTGCGGCTTGCATAAGCGACTGGTTTCAGTTCCCCATCAGGTGAAGATGATCTTTGCAACAAAGCCGCCCCGAGTCCTACATTACTTGCATCGGTTCTTAAGACAAAGTCCTGTGTCAAATCAGGCAGTTTGAGAATAGGCTTGCTAGTGAGTTTTTCCTTTAACTCTTGGAACGCTAATTCACAGTGCGCCGTCCAAATAATTTTATCTGGAAGTCCCTTGCGAGTCAGATCAGTCAGAGGAGCACAAATAGAGTTAAAATCTTTGATGTATTTTTGATAAAATCCGCATAACGACACGAATGATCGCACGTCCTTTTTTGTTTGTGGTCTAGGTGCTCTCTGCAGTTTTTCCAAGTTCTTGGGATCAGGGGTCATGTTACCCTGATATACAGTGTGTCCCAAGAATTCCAACTCTTTGCATCCAATACAACATTTTGTTGGCCTAGCAGTTAAGTTCGCCTCCCTAAGCCTATTAAATAACATTTCTAGAGCTCAATGTGTTCTTCAAATGTCTCTGTGGCGACGAGAATATCATCCATGAAATTCGTGATACATGGGTTATTCAGGGGATCCAACAATTTGCGCATCATCCTTGAAAATACACTCGGAGCATTTTTCAGTCCGAATGGTAGCATGTTGAATTCATAATGTCCATCCGAAGTGCTAAAAGCCAAATAAGGTCTCACTTCAGGCTTCACTGGAATCTGGTAATAGCCTTTACTAAGATCCACCTTTGAAAAGTATTTTGCCTTGTTCAGTCTGGCAAATAACTGTTTTGTGTCTGGTAATGGATCCACTTGTCCTTCTGTGACAGCATTCAGTTTCCTGTAATCTATGCACAGTCTGTGTTCCCCAGACGGTTTTCTCAACAAAACGACACTAGAGCTAAAAGATGATTCACTGTGTGAAATAATCCCCTCCTTCAACAAATAATCTATTTCTTCCTTCAATGCCTTCTCCTTCGCGAACGGAATAGAATAGGCTCTCATACAGATTGGGTTTGAGTCTACCAGTTTCATGTCATACTGTAGCAAATTTGTATGGCCTGGTTTATCTGTTAATACATCTGTATGTTCCTCCAGAACCTGTTGAACTCTCTCCCTCTGGTTTTTAGTCAGGTGCTTACTGACTTTTACCTGTGCTGCTGTTTCACAAGGATGTAATGGGTATTCATGTGAGGTGAGTGGTTCCTTTTGCATTTGAGTTGCGATAGCCAAGGTCAGTAAGGGGGTGCTTTCCTGGAGTGGTCTGTCCAGATACTTCTTTAACAGGTTTACATGATAAACTTTCTCCTTCCCCTTTTTGTCAATTTTATAGTTTGTTCTAGACACCTTCTCTAGAACCGTATATGGACCTTGCCATCCAATTTGTAATTTATTCTGGCTACCGGGTAGTAGAAGCAGCACCTTCTCTCCCACAGCTAGTTCTCTGTCCCTTGCCTTCCTATTAAAATATGCTGCATGTTTCTTCCTGGCTTGTTTCAAATTATCATTTGCCAGTTTCCATCCAGCTTTCAAACGAGTGGTCAGTTCGTTCACGTATTGATAAGATGAGGTAACAGTCTCTTCCGCCTTCTCATCTGTCCAGGTCCTTAATAGAGCTTCTAATGGACCTTTTATTGGCCTCCCAAATAGCAGAGTTGCGGGAGCCATCCCGGTTGAACTATGTGGTACCTCCCGATACGCAAACAATGCGGCGGGCAGGAATTGATCCCACAGATCCGGTTTTTCGTGTGCCAGCTTTCTCAGGATAGAAATGAGAGTCCCGTTGAACCTCTCTACCTGGCCGTTCCCTTGTGGATGGTACGGACTACAATGAAAGTGTCTGGCTTGAAATAGCTTAAAAACTTCTTCCGTTAGTTTCCCCTTGAACTGAGAGCCATTATCCGTCAAGATTTGATGCGGGAATCCTAATCGGGTGAATATTGTAAGTAGTGCCTCTGCTACATGTTTTGAATCAATTGATGGCAGGGCTACCGCCTCTCCCCACATAGAACAAGTGTCCACCAGAGTAAGGATGTAACTGTTCCTCCTCTTGGTCCGAGTGAGAGGTCCCACAATATCCACTGCAACCCTCTCAAAAGGTGTTCCCACTATGGGCATTTCCCCTAGAGTTGCAGGAGCAGTCCAGTGCTTTGGAGCTACCCTTTGACATTCTGGACAGGATTTGACATATCTTTTTATATCCTCCGTTATCCCTGGCCAGAAGTAATGACAAGCTATACGCTGTCCTGTGGCGCTGATCCCCATGTGACCACTGAAGGGAATCGCATGCCCGAGTTCCATCACTTTATCCCTATATGAAGTGGGAAGAACCAGCTGGTTGTGACCATTTGTTCCAGTTCCGGCCTTCCTGTATAATAGTTTGTTCTTCATAAAATATTCCCCCTTGCTCGGAGGTGTGTGGCATTTGGGCAATTTTTTAAAACATGGCTTGAGTGTCCTATCCTCAGCCTGCGCCTTCCTCATCTCCTCTGGATGCGCATTTATAGGTTCACCTTCTTCCTCCTTCTTCTGTGACCTGGTCTGCACTGTCGCCATGATCACAGGTCTCTCGGGATTCCCCAAGAAGACGTATCTACACCCCAATATCAGATGGGAGATTGGTTCATCTATCACTGCTGCTCTGATTTCTCCTTCCACATAGCGAGTTTTCACCGTTATCCTTGCGATGGGAAGTGTCATGAGTGGTATGTCCTTAGTCGCCCCTTGTATTTCCACTGTTTCTGTGGTATACTGACTTGGGTCCACTAGGCTAGACTTCACAACTGAATCATAATCCAAACCTGTATCATAAAGGCACCTTATGGTGACCCCATTACAAATAACATCCTCACAAACTGGGGGGTGATAAGGTTCCTGCTGTCCATTAGGATTAACCTTTAATCTTTGAGTCCCCGACTTCATTGCAGCAATGTTTGAAGGTTTCCTTCTACAAAATTCGGTGTTATGGTTATCTTTCTTGCACCATTTACACCATCTTTTTCCTTGGTTAAACGGTTTTCTTTCATTGGATTTTTGGTCATTGAACTGTGAGTTTCTGTCTCGATAGTCATTTCTTGGCCGTTCAAAGTTTGTCCTACCTTTATTACCCTGTTCTCTATTATCAAATTTATTAAATTGCTGTGGAGCTTTAAAATTGTCTATGTGCTTCTTTTTAGAGCCACTTACCTCTGCCTGGGCTGCCTGATACCTCTCAGCGACATTTAAAACCTCCCCCAACTTCTCTGCACCTTGTTCCATGAGAAATTTTCTCATGTCTGGAGCCATGGACTCTCTCAATTGCTCTATCATGATCATCTCTTTAAGATCTTGGGTCTTCCCCAGAGCCGTCCATTTCTCCAAATAGGTTTCCAGTCTGGCAGAGAATTGGTGGTATGTCTCCCCAGACAACAGTTTGGCATTTCTAAATTTCTTACGATAAAATTCACCATTTTTTTCGTACCTTAATAACAAAGCCTGCTTTAACATGTCATAATTGTCTTGGTCTTCTCTGTTCATTTTTGCGAAGACTTCATAAGAAGTACCTCTCAGTCCCTGTGATAACTTTAAACTCCACCTCTCTCTCTCTCTAACCCATATGTAGTAGCTAATAACTCAAAACGTCCGAGGTACCCCTCTATGTCATCGTCTTTTTCAACAAAATGGTCTAAATGAAACCCCATAGCTGATGTTGAGGCTCCCAGACTGGGCGTAGCATCTGAGGCAAAAGGGCTGGCACCATTTTCAGGAGCCTGGCCTTGTAACTCCAGCTCCCTTAGTCGTAATTCGTGCTCCCTCTGCAACCTTCTATCTTCTGCCTCCCTTTCGGCTTTTTTTCTTCTGCTTCCCTTTGCTGTCGTTTTTCTTCTGCCTTTAATGCGTTAGCCTCTTTGTCAGCCTCAATCTGCAGCCTCTTAGTCTCAGCCTCAATTTGTAGCCTCTTCTCTTCAGCTAATCTTTCAGACTCTAATTTTCTTTCAGCCTCTTTTTCTAATCTTCTTTCTTCCCGTTCAATATACTTATCACATTCAGCCGTTACATATTGAATTAAAACCTGACCATCCATTCCCATATCCTTCGCCGTTAGCACAGCAGCTGATCTGAACTTGGCCAGCTCCGCCATACTTTTTAGACAATTTAGCAATGAGCAAGATAAATCTCTAACCACTAAAGTAATTCTAATTACTATGGTCTAAAATAATTCTAATTAGCCAGTTAACTAATTAATTACCACTGGCTGTGAAGATTCGCCAACTTTTAATTTCACTTTTAATTTTAAGGGACACTTTTAATTTTTACAATGTGTTCCCCTAATTTTAATTCTCCCACCAGGAGATCCTAATATTACAAGTTTAGCTAATTATCCCGGACGAGCCCCCAATATATGTAGTGGTTTTGATGGTACTGTATGGTTGTGATATTACCTAGTGTGATGCATGAGGTCAGCTGTGAAGGCTCCTGAGATAAATGTAGCTGTGAATTTACAGAAGGCCCTTCTTGCTACCACTTACGACCTCACACATATCTTTTTTTTAATGAATGTGGCTACGTTAAAAATCTAGGGTACTGAATGTAAGGTGTTGTATTAGTATATACAAACACACACACAGATATTTAATAAGTCTAATAATATTAAGAAAATTTATAACACACTGAACTAACTCAAGCTGTTAAAATTTTGATATTAAATTTTCTTTAAGTTTATTTGTTCTGAACCAAGGTTTTATTTTGGTCAGAACATATGAAAGGTTTTGAAATTATGAATGAAATGCATGAATATATGGCATAATAAATGAAAGGTGTGTACATATGATTTTACAAGACTAGTTAATATTACTACTGTTTATATTTGTAATTTATCTGGGAGAACGATTAATGGATGTGCTGTTGGGGTGGCTTCATCACTCCCTGTCTATGACTACCAAACATTGTCCATTTACTGATGGGAGGAATACAAGTTTATTTCCCAACATGGTAGGTTCTAGTTGATGGGAATATAGTTGGTGTTAGTTATTAAAATAAGTTGGTGAATGTCCAGCAGGCCAGACGCTCACGTATCTTTGACTGAGTAGTTCTGGTGCTGGAATCTGGTGGCCCCACCTCTCCGTGCTTGGGGGCAACATAAGGATGCTCTGCCAAAATATTCGACTGCACGGGTCCACTCTTGTATTTTTCAACATAGCATTTGACACCACTTTGGTGCCAAATAAAAAACTCACAGTTCTGAAATAAAAGTATTGGGTCATGTGTCAGAACTCTACCTCCTGAGCCACTTCTACACTCAACACTACACAACAACACCACATAGACGGGTCAGATCTCTCTGACCATACAGCACATCTTACCAAGTTGGTTTCACATAGTATAAGTTCCCCAAGACTACATATTCTGAAATATGTTCATTAGCTTCCTGCCATTGAATAGGATAGGTGATATGTTCCACTGATCTCAACACTTGATCCGCCCTTCATAATCCTTGCTGGCGTTTATGTATTTTGTTTGTCTCTAGACCCTGAACTGGGGCTGGGGATCTAGAGCGAATCCTTACTTGTTGTAAGGGATAGATTTTGATATGGCAGTATCAAATCACTCGAAACATTAAACAATATTAAAATATACAAAGAAATACTTTCAGTCTTACCAGAATTATGAATAGAGAACACAGTATATGCTAGCAAAACTCAGCTGAGCTGCTGGCTCTAGTATGGCGTCCCTCTAAATATTTCAATTAGCTTCTGGGAATCACACCACTGAAGAATTACTGTGTCTACTACTGGACAACTTATGATGAATGGCAAAAATGCGCGTCTGAGCGCCGATAATATGTTTATCTGTGGCCAATCACCGCCTTTTTTCCTTTTCAAATTTCAAACCCCCTACCAAAAGTCAATTCAGTCATACCTCAGTCAAGTATGTATTATTGTCTGTTGGTCCGTCTGTCTCTACTTGCGTTTCACAAAAAAACACACTTGTTTTTTGAACCAACTCTGCCGTCCCCTACACAATTTTGCCTTTAAAGTTATTTTTAGCCACACCTTTCCACTAATGCCCCCCTCTTTTCATTCTAACTAGATTTTAGCACTTGAGTCTCAAGGCCGCAATTTTTTGAAAATTAGTGACATGTTTTTGTTTCAATGCAGTCGCTCGCTGATATGAACAACACAGTCTTTTGTCAATATCTTCATTATTATCTATCCGTCTGTATAAATGAAAGCATATTATTTCTCTGCTCAAGATGGGCCATCCGGCCAGCTAGGTTTTATATTCCTAACATTATTATTAAGAAAAAGTTACTTTTCAAGGTTAGTTTTTTTTTTTTAAAATATGTTCGAGCATCTTCTGTAATGCGTTTGCCGCTGAATTCAAATAAAAGGACTAAGTATCGCAAAAGCGTCCAAGAAATGACTGTTGCGTATAATAGCTAAGGTCCCTTTTGTCGATTTCTTTACCTTGTGTCAACTTGGGGACGTGAATTTTTTTCCTTTCCCCACCAATTGCGTCTTTTTAGCCTTGCTAGTTTCAAGCACGTGTTCAGTCATATTTTCTTTTTTGATCTCCGTTCTCATCCCGTCCCAAGGGTAACGTTTTGCCTTCACGTCTAGCAAGTTAATTTCCATGGCGGGTAGTGACCCGCGGCATGGGCGATCATGTCTTACGCATTATTTTTTATCCCTACATTTTATCCTTGGAGATATTTTAACGTTGTATCACGGTTAATTTTATCACACATCTCCCCACTTGAAAACATGCCTACGGCAAGTTCCAAAACCAGTGATACACATAGATAAAATTACTCCTCACGCCTGCCACTACTCTAATTTTGATCACAGGGGTGCCGACTGAGGAAATCTGCACCGACATTCAATTTGCCTGGGATATATTGGATACTAAACTGATAAGGTTGAAGCAATAAAGACCACCTCAGCAATCTTGCGTTTTCATGCTTAGCCTGAGATAAGAATACGAGGGGCTGATGATCCGTCTGGACCACAAAAGTCCTACCATACAGATAGATTTGAAACTTCTTTATTGCCCAGATTAACGCTAAACATTCTTTTTCGCTTGTGGAATATCCTTGTTCCGCCTTATTCAATTTGCGGCTTGCATAAGCGACTGGGTTCAGTTCCCCATCAGGTGAAGATGATCTTTGCAACAAAGCCGCCCCGAGTCCTACATTACTTGCATCTGTTCTTACGACAAAGTCCTGTGTCAAATCAGGCAGTTTGAGAATAGGCTTGCTAGTGAGTTTTTCCTTTAAGTCTTGGAACGCTAATTCACTTTGCGCAGTCCAAATAATTTTATCTGGAAGTCCCTTGCGAGTCAGATCAGTCAGAGGAGCACAAATAGAGTTAAAATCTTTGATGTATTTTTGATAAAATCCGCATAACGACACGAATGATCGCACGTCCTTTTTTGTTTGTGGTCTAGGTGCTCTCTGCAGTTTTTCCAAGTTCTTGGGATCAGGGGTCATGTTACCCTGATATACAGTGTGTCCCAAGAATTCCAACTCTTTGCATCCAATACAACATTTTGTTGGCCTAGCAGTTAAGTTCGCCTCCCTAAGCCTATTAAATAACATTTTTAGAGCGTCAATGTGTTCTTCAAATGTCTCTGTGGCGACGAGAATATCATCCATGAAATTCGTGATACATGGGTTATTCAGGGGATCCAACAATTTGCGCATCATCCTTGAAAATACACTCGGAGCATTTTTCAGTCCGAATGGTAGCATGTTGAATTCATAATGTCCATCCGAAGTGCTAAAAGCCAAATAAGGTCTCACTTCAGGCTTCACTGGATCTGGTAATAGCCTTTACTAAGATCCACCTTTGAAAAGTATTTTGCCTTGTTTAATCTGGCAAATAACTGTTTTGTGTCTGGTAATGGATCCACTTGTCCTTCTGTGACAGCATTCAGTTTCCTGTAATCTATGCACAGTCTGTGTTCCCCAGACGGTTTCCTCAACAAAACGACACTGGAGCTAAAAGATGATTCACTGTGTGAAATAATCCCCTCCTTCAACAAATAATCTATTTCTTCCTTCAATGCCTTCTCCTTCGCGAACGGAATAGAATAGGCTCTCATACAGATTGGGTTTGAGTCTACCAGTTTCATGTCATACTGTAGCAAATTTGTATGGCCTGGTTTATCTGTTAATACATCTGTATGTTCCTCCAGAACCTGTTGAACTCTCTCCCTCTGGTTTTTAGTCAGGTGCTTACTGACTTTTACCTGTGCTGCTGTTTCACAAGGATGTAATGGGTATTCATGTGAGGTGAGTGGTTCCTTTTGCATTTGAGTTGCGATAGCCAAGGTCAGTAAGGGGGTGCTTTCCTGGAGTGGTCTGTCCAGATACTTCTTTAACAGGTTTACATGATAAACTTTCTCCTTCCCCTTTTTGTCAATTTTATAGTTTGTTCTAGACACCTTCTCTAGAACCGTATATGGACCTTGCCATCCAATTTGTAATTTATTCTGGCTGCCGGGTAGTAGAAGCAGCACCTTCTCTCCCACAGCTAGTTCTCTGTCCTTTGCCTTCCTATTAAAATATGCTGCATGTTTCTTCCTGGCTTGTTTCAAATTATCATTTGCCAGTTTCCATCCAGCTTTCAAACGAGTGGTCAGTTCGTTCACGTATTGATAAGATGAGGTAACAGTCTCTTCCGCCTTCTCATCTGTCCAGGTCCTTAATAGGGCTTCTAATGGACCTTTTATTGGCCTCCCAAATAGCAGAGTTGCGGGAGCCATCCCGGTTGAACTATGTGGTACCTCCCGATACGCAAACAATGCGGCGGGCAGGAATTGATCCCACAGATCCGGTTTTTCGTGTGCCAGCTTTCTCAGGATAGAAATGAGAGTCCCGTTGAACCTCTCTACCTGGCCGTTCCCTTGCGGATGGTACGGACTACAATGAAAGTGTCTGGCTTGAAATAGCTTAAAAACTTCTTCCGTTAGTTTCCCCTTGAACTGAGAGCCATTATCAGTCAAGATTTGATGCGGGAATCCTAATCGGGTGAATATTGTAAGTAGTGCCTCTGCTACATGTTTTGAATCAATTGATGGCAGGGCTACCGCCTCTCCCCACATAGAACAAGTGTCCACCAGAGTAAGGATGTAACTGTTCCTCCTCTTGGTCCGAGTGAGAGGTCCCACAATATCCACTGCAACCCTCTCAAAAGGTGTTCCCACTATGGGCATTTCCCCTAGAGTTGCAGGAGCAGTCCAGTGCTTTGGAGCTACCCTTTGACATTCTGGACAGGATTTGACATATCTTTTTATATCCTCCGTTATCCCTGGCCAGAAGTAATGACAAGCTATACGCTGTCCTGTGGCGCTGATCCCCATGTGACCACTGAAGGGAATCGCATGCCCGAGTTCCATCACTTTATCCCTATATGAAGTGGGAAGAACCAGCTGGTTGTGACCATTTGTTCCAGTTCCGGCCTTCCTGTATAATAGTTTGTTCTTCATAAAATATTCCCCCTTGCTCGGAGGTGTGTGGCATTTGGGCAATTTTTTAAAACATGGCTTGAGTGTCCTATCCTCAGCCTGCGCCTTCCTCATCTCCTCTGGATGAGCATTTATAGGTTCACCTTCTTCCTCCTTCTTCTGTGACCTGGTCTGCACTGTCGCCATGATCACAGGTCTCTCGGGATTCCCCAAGAAGACGTATCTACACCCCAATATCAGAGGGTAGATTGGTTCATCTATCACTGCTGCTCTGATTTCTCCTTCCACATAGCGAGTTTTCACCGTTATCCTTGCGATGGGAAGTGTCATGAGTGGTATGTCCTTAGTCGCCCCTTGTATTTCCACTGTTTCTGTGGTATACTGACTTGGGTCCACTAGGCTAGACTTCACAACTGAATCATAATCCAAACCTGTATCATAAAGGCACCTTATGGTGACCCCATTACAAATAACATCCTCACAAACTGGGGGTGATAAGGTTCCTGCTGTCCATTAGGATTAACCTTTAATCTTTGAGTCCCCGACTTCATTGCAGCAATGTTTGAAGGTTTCCTTCTACAAAATTCGGTGTTATGGTTATCTTTCTTGCACCATTTACACCATCTTTTTCCTTGGTTAAACGGTTTTCTTTCATTGGATTTTTGGTCATTGAACTGTGAGTTTCTGTCTCGATAGTCATTTCTTGGCCGTTCAAAGTTTGTCCTACCTTTATTACCCTGTTCTCTATTATCAAATTTATTAAATTGCTGTGGAGCTTTAAAATTGTCTATGTGCTTCTTTTTAGCACCACTTACCTCTGCCTGGGCTGCCTGATACCTCTCAGCGACATTTAAAACCTCCCCCAACTTCTCTGCACCTTGTTCCATGAGAAATTTTCTCATGTCTGGAGCCATGGACTCTCTCAATTGCTCTATCATGATCATCTCTTTAAGATCTTGGGTCTTCCCCAGAGCCGTCCATTTCTCCAAATAGGTTTCCAGTCTGGCAGAGAATTGGTGGTATGTCTCCCCAGACAACAGTTTGGCATTTCTAAATTTCTTACGATAAAATTCACCATTTTTTTCGTACCTCAATAACAAAGCCTGCTTTAACATGTCATAATTGTCTTGGTCTTCTCTGTTCATTTTTGCGAAGACTTCATAAGAAGTACCTCTCAGTCCCTGTGATAACTTTAAACTCCACCTCTCTCTCTCTCTAACCCATATGTAGTAGCTAATAACTCAAAACGTCCGAGGTACCCCTCTATGTCATCGTCTTTTTCAACAAAATGGTCTAAATGAAACCCCATAGCTGATGTTGAGGCTCCCAGACTGGGCGTAGCATCTGAGGCAAAAGGGCTGGCACCATTTTCAGGAGCCTGGCCTTGTAGCTCCAGCTCCCTTAGTCGTAATTCGTGCTCTCTTTGCAACCTTCTATCTTCTGCCTCCCTTTCGGCCTTTTTTTCTTCTGCTTCCCTTTGCTGTCGTTTTTCTTCTGCCTCTAATGCTTTAGCCTCTTTGTCAGCCTCAATCTGCAGCCTCTTAGTCTCAGCCTCAATTTGTAGCCTCTTCTCTTCAGCTAATCTTTCAGACTCTAATTTTCTTTCAGCCTCTTTTTCTAATCTTCTTTCTTCCCGTTCAATATACTTATCACATTCAGCCGTTACATATTGAATTAAAACCTGCCCATCCATTCCCATATCCTTCGCCGTTAGCACAGCAGCTGATCTGAACTTGGCTAGCTCCGCCATACTTTTTAGACAATTTAGCAATGAGCAAGATAAATCTCTAACCACTAAAGTAATTCTAATTACTATGGTCTAAAATAATTCTAATTAGCCAGTTAACTAATTAATTACCACTGGCTGTGAAGATTCGCCAACTTTTAATTTCACTTTTAATTTTAAGGGACACTTTTAATTTTTACAATGTGTTCCCCTAATTTTAATTCTCCCACCAGGAGATCCTAATATTACAAGTTTAGCTAATTATCCCGGACGAGCCCCCAATATATGTAGTGGTTTTGATGGTACTGTATGGTTGTGATATTACCTAGTGTGATGCATGAGGTCAGCTGTGAAGGCTCCTGAGATAAATGTAGCTGTGAATTTACAGAAGGCCCTTCTTGCTACCACTTACGACCTCACACATATCTTTTTTTTTAATGAATGTGGCTACGTTAAAAATCTAGGGTACTGAATGTAAGGTGTTGTATTAGTATATACAAACACACACACAGATATTTAATAAGTCTAATAATATTAAGAAAATTTATAACACACTGAACTAACTCAAGCTGTTTAAAATTTTGATATTAAATTTTCTTTAAGTTTATTTGTTCTGAACCAAGGTTTTATTTTGGTCAGAACATATGAAAGGTTTTGAAATTATGAATGAAATGCATGAATATATGGCATAATAAATGAAAGGTGTGTACATATGATTTGTACAAGACTAGTTAATATTACTACTGTTTATATTTGTAATTTATCTGGGAGAACGATTAATGGATGTGCTGTTGGAGTGGCTTCATCACTCCCTGTCTATGACTACCAAACATTGTCCCTTTACTGATGGGAGGAATACAAGTTTATTTCCCAACATGGTAGGTTCTAGTTGATGGGAATATAGTTGGTGTTAGTTATTAAAATAAGTTGGTGAATGTCCAGCAGGCCAGACGCTCACGTATCTTTGACTGAGTAGTTCTGGTGCTGGAATCTGGTGGCCCCACCTCTCCGTGCTTGGGGGCTATCTAAGGCTGCTCTCCCAAAATATTCGACTGCACGGGTCCACTCTTGTATTTTTCAACATAGCATTTGACACCACTTTGGTGCCAAATAAAAAACTCACAGTTCTGAAATAAAAGTATTGGGTCATGTGTCAGAACTCTACCTCCTGAGCCACTTCTACACTCAACACTACACAACAACACCACATAGACGGGGTCAGATCTCTCTGACCATACAGCACATCTTACCAAGTTGGTTTCACATAGTATAAGTTCCCCAAGACTACATATTCTGAAATATGTTCATTAGCTTCCTGCCATTGAATAGGATAGGTGATATGTTCCACTGATCTCAACACTTGATCCGCCCTTCATAATCCTTGCTGGCGTTTATGTATTTTGTTTGTCTCTAGACCCTGAACTGGGGCTGGGGATCTAGAGCGAATCCTTACTTGTTGTAAGGGATAGATTTTGATATGGCAGTATCAAATCACTCGAAACCTTAAACAATATTAAAATATACAAAGAAATACTTTCAGTCTTACCAGAATTATGAATAGAGAACACAGTATATGCTAGCAAAACTCAGCTGAGCTGCTGGCTCTAGTATGGCGTCCCTCTACATATTTCAATTAGCTTCTGGGAATCACACCACTGAAGAATTACTGTGTCTACTACTGGACAACTTATGATGAATGGCAAAGATGCGCGTCTGAGCGCCGATAATATGTTTATCTGTGGCCAATCAGCGCCTTTTTTCCTTTTCAAATTTCAAACCCCCTACTAAAAGTCAATTCAGTCATACCTCAGTCAAGTATGTATTATTGTCTGTTGGTCCGTCTGTCTCTACTTGCGTTTCACAAAAAAACACACTTGTTTTTTTGAACCAACTCTGCGGTCCCCTACACAATTTTGCCTTTAAAGTTATTTTTAGCCACAACTTTCCCTAATGCCCCCTCTTTCATTCTAACTAGATTTTAGCACTTGAGTCTCAAGGCTGCAATTTTTTTGAAAATTAGTGACATGTTTTTGTTTCAATGCAGTCGCTCGCTGATAAGAACAACACAGTCTTTTGTCAATATCTTCATTATTATCTATCCGTCTGTATAAATGAAAGCATATTATTTCTCTGCTCAAGATGGGCCATCCGGCCAGCTAGGTTTTATATTCCTAACATTATTATTAAGAAAAAGTTACTTTTCAAGGTTTTTTTTTTTTTTATATGTTCGAGCATCTTCTGTAATGCGTTTGCCGCTGAATTCAAATAAAGGACAAAATATCGCAAAAGCGTCCAAGAAATGACTGTTGCGTATAATAGCTAAGGTCCCTTTTGTCGATTTCTTTACCTTGTGTCAACTTGGGGACGTGAATTTTTTTCCTTTCCCCACCAATTGCTTCTTTTTAGCCTTGCTAGTTTCAAGCACGTGTTCAGTCATATTTTCTTTTTTGATCTCCGTTCTCATCCCGTCCCAAGGGTAACGTTTTGCCTTCACGTCTAGCAAGTTAATTTCCATGGCGGGTAGTGACCCGCGGCATGGGCGATCATGTCTTACGCATTATTTTTTATCCCTACATTTTATCCTTGGAGATATTTTAACGTTGTATCACGGTTAATTTTATCACACCCAAATCAGCAAATGACACAAATTAGGATATCGACTAAAATCAGCAAATTGACACAAATCAGCAAATGACCCAAATCAGCAAATGACACAAATCAGCAAATGACACCAATCAGGCAATTGACACAAATCAGCAAATTGACCCAAATCAGCAAATTGAACTAAATCAACAAATGACACAAATTAGTAAATTGACACAAATCCGCAAATTGACACAAATCAGCAAATGACACAAATCAGCAAATCGACACAAATTAGCAAATTGACACAAATCAGCAAATTGACACAAATCAGCAAATTGACACAAATCACCCAATGACACAAGCTAGCAAATGACACAAATTAGTAAATTAACACAAATCAGCAAATTGACACAAATCAGCAAATCGACTCATAACTGCAAATGATACAAATCAGCAAATTGACACAAATCAGCAAATTGACCCAAATAAGCAAATGACACAAATTAGGATATCGACTCAAATCAGCAAATTGACCCAAATCAGCAAATTGAACGAAATCAACAAATGACACAAATTAGTAAATTGACACAAATCCGCAAATTGACACAAATCAGCAAATGACACAAATCAGCAAATCGACACAAATTAGCGAATTGACACAAATCAGCAAATTGACACAAATCAGCAAATTGACACGAATCACCCAATGACACAAGCTAGCAAATGACACAAATTAGTAAATTGACACAAATCAGCAAATTGACACAAATCAGCAAATGACATAAATCAATAAATGACACAAATCAGCAAATGATACAAATTAGTAAATTGACTCAAATCAGCAGATTGGCACAAATCAGCAAATTAACACAAATCAGCAAATTGACACATATCAGCAAATGACCCAAATCAGCAATAACACAAATCAGCAAATTGACACAAATCAGCAAATTGACACAAATCAGCAAATGACACTAATCAGCAAATTGACACAAATAAGCAAATTGACACAAATCAACAAATTCACAATGTTCTTCAAAGGTAGTAAAAATAGTTTTATAGTACACCACTATTGTAAATCTCCAGTTGATGGGGAGGGGCTGGGGAATTCAGGAAATGTCAACATGGGACGTTAGGTACTAGGCCTCTCTCTTGACAGCAGCTTTCTGCGTCTTTTATTCTTGTAAAACAGTCATCAAATAATCGACTTATTCTTTCGTCCTATTTTCATTTCTCCGCTCCTCTCGGCCGGTACTCACTCGACCATCCTTTCTTTTCTTCTCATCCGGTCATTATCTGCACCTAATGATAGTATCTTCACCTCTCCGGGTTGATCCCAGGTATTTTACCAGCTCGCAAATTTCTTACATGTTTATTTTTCTTTGTGGCTATCGGCGCTTAACGAAGAAGGGAACAATGCCACCTTGACTTGTTTGCTTAACGCCGGCAATAGACGCGTATTAAGCTGTCTATCCACATAATATTGCATAAAAACTTCCGCTAAACTGGTGAGAAGACCAAAAATGGTAATAACAGACGGTCATTTACGAGATAACGTAGGGTGCGGTGCATAAAATACAGCCCATCCTTAAGTTTATCATGATTTAACAGTTTTGAGTATTGGAACACGAGGAAATGATATAATCGCTTCCGGCAAATAACTGGTTGTAATAAACAAGAAGGATTATAACAATCTTGGATAAGATTTACCAGATTTAATAATTAAGGGCAGGTCGTGTGATATAATGACTTTGGTAAAATTAGCAATTGAGGAGCTACGGTCGGGTAATAATATTCAGATAATTGGTGATTGGGGGGGGGGGGGGGGGGGGGGGGGGGGGGGGGGGAAGAGGACCTCTACTTAAAAAAAGACGCTTTACTTGTGGTTGGGTTAGAATTAGAATATTAAACTAAACTAAAATTATTATTGGGTGTCACCTAACAGAACCCCACTTGGCGCCACTTGTGCGTGGGCGAAAATTCAACCTTAAAAACTAGCACACTGTAAGATTTACCCACTGCATTCCATCTTCGTCAAGGAGAGATCACAGTTAGACAGGATGCGGAGTAATACTAAGAATTCCATTAGTTGTAATTGTTGATCATAATCGACGTCACTGCACTCTGGGCAAACCCATAGGTGCTCAGTCTCCATTAGCACATGTGGAAGGTGTTAAGGTTAAAAAGGGAGTTGATACTTTGTATATGGGTTGGACACAGTAAATTAAGGGTTGCATCGCTTGTAGACTTGATTAACGGTGAATTGGGTTAACAAATATATGATAGAGGTCAGAAGTCAGATAGCGTCATGAGCGCTGTTCTGGATTGTAGAACTGTAAAGAGTTCTCACGGCTTATCCGTGAAAGGGACTGAGCGGTGGTGAACTGCGAAGTCCCGTGACTGATTAGGCGGGAGTTTTTGTGACCGCTAAGCAGTTGGGTTCTGGGTTTGACAGAGTGAAGTCAACCCTGGGGTGTTTTTCCAAGTGTGTGTTCCCGACGAGTGTTTTTTCAATGTGTGTCTCGGTGGAGACTTTTTGAACAGGCCTGTATCTGAATATTCTTCCTGCATATGTATTCTTCCATGTGTTAGATTATTGGAGGATGTCCAGCTATAGTACTCAGAACGTAACATTAACCTATACATTCATTATAGCTCTGTGTGGGTGTATGCATACAGATGAAATATATCTCAAACTATTATTCTATTTCCCCTGATAACAATTCTGCATTAATAGTCAGACTTATCAGTAGTAATGAACAAGCATTTAAGATTTATCAGTGATGAACAACTGACATTATCATAATAGCATTCAGTCCTGAAGTAACATAAGATAGTATCAGTGGTGGTATTATTATTACACTACTTTACTACTTTATCAGCATACTTTATCAGTATACTTTATCAGTGGTAGTTTCCAGTCATTGAGGGTGTGATACCCAATACAGAAGACATTACTGCTAAATAAAGCGTTAACATACGTGGTGGTTTTCAGTAAAGTTGAAATTTAAAACCCGCAAAATTCGCGTTGAAAGGAAGCTCATGATTTCACGTGGTAATATTGTTTCTACCAGACCTTGACCTGTTTTCAGTGTGCCCTGTGTGTGGCGTAAGCACTAAAAAGTTCTCTCATCGGCAACAGTAGTGAGCCCTGTGTGGGCGGAGCTTCGATTTAGAACCCAGTTCAGCTTTAACTGTGTTGGTTATCATCTATGCCTACGGGCCAGTATTTATATAACAAGAGGAATGAGTGGACTGATGTAAGTTAGGAACAGATCATTATGACGTTCATCTAGGACAAGTATGCTTATTTCCAGCCTAAATGAGTCGTCAGTGAGATATTTCAAGCCTTGTTGACACCTGCATTGCTTACATCCAGTTTGGTGTCGCACGTGACCTATAATCGGTGACACGGATGTGTCTAATGTATACATGCTTCCTATGACATATTTGCAGCATTCAAGTTTCCTATTGCATGCTGTGTCAATTACCAGAGGTGACAGTTGACGAATCAAGTGCCAGAAGTGACAGTTAACGACGAGTTCAGTAGCTGTTTCAGCGCCTTTGAACAAGGGAGTGTGCTTATGGTGTGTTGTCTGATGCTCATCAGTGGTAACAGAGAAAGAACGGAACGGTTTTCTACTTACAAGATAAGTGATTTTTTGGGTGAAAACTGTGTCTCTGTATGATGTTGTCAAGCCTTCCAATATCGTTATTTATGCTACTGAATTTTTCATATTGATTGCGTATTGTTATGAAATTTAATGCATAATTGATTGTTGCTCATGTGACATAATACTGACTTACTTTATCTTGATTCAAAAGTTTATACCACATATTGACATAAACTTGTAATAATTATAATCACTCAGTGATTGAATTAACATGGAGTGTGATATGGCTACAGACGATATGACGCCACTGTTGGATTATTTATATGAAGAAGCTAAATATTATGATAGATTACGAGGCCCAGCACTTCAGAAATACGTGCTGGATGGTTTTTTGTTTAATGTGGTAGAGGCCTTGTCGGTTTTTGCTAACGATGACTTTTCGTCAGGTCCTCAAGTTATCTTGGCTAGAGATTTGGCGGATGTGTTAGAATATCTGCGTTCGTTTGTGTACAATTATACTGAGGCTAGATACAATTTTGTGCATGAGGTTTTACAAAACATAATCCGCAATGACATGCAGGATGATCAGAAAAAGGAATTAGAAGAGAAGGAGCGAATAAAAGTAATCAAACAGAGTGCGCTTCAGGAAAGAGAGATTATCTTGCAGGATATTGCTGAGAAGAGAAAACTACAAGAAACAGTGTCTAAACTCACAAGTGATTTGTATAAATCAAACTTGGAGCTTTCTAGTGTGAAAGAAGCATTAGACTCTGCGTACAGTAAAGTAAAAGATTTCGAAGTCCAAATAGAACACAAGAATAGCGAAGTATGTAATCTCACTCGAGAAATTGAAGAAAAGAAAGAGTTGTATCGCAAATTAAAAGTTCAGGCTAAGGAAAATGAGAAGTCTGATACAGAAACGATTCGAGATTTAAGAAGTGAGGTGGATTTTTTACAAGATGTGGCTTTAGTGAAGAATACAGAGATAATTAATGAGAGTAAAGATAGCTATGATAATAAGATCAAAGTACTTCAACTGGAGTTAACACAGTTGAGAGCACAAGCTGCTCAAGTCGAAGGTCTTGAAGCCCAGGTGGCCCGACTTCAGCCACAGATAGCAGAGGTGCAAAGGAAAAGATTAAGGAAATTGGCACGACAGAAGAGAGAAAGCAAAGAAAAGGATGTAGAAAAGAGAGTAGAGGAGTTATCGTTTAAGAAAAAGGAAACGATTGATATTGAGAAATTACTCATCGAGGAGAAGAGTAAGGTTTTAACATCTAAAAACTTAAATAAGAAACTAAACCAACAGATTACTGAATTGAGGGGAAGAGTGAATGGTTTAGTGGATGTCGTTTTAGGCATCAAAGATTTGTCTACTAGACAGAAGGTTGTTTATAAACAAGCAAAGAGCCCGCCCTATACACTCTTTGCGAATTCGAAAATGGAACATGATGGACTTAAATCTCGGCGTGGCAGATATAATTTCCCACGTACGGAAGACGCTACGTTGAAGATTAATGGCTATTGGCGTCAGACCAGCAAAGATACTTCATGTGTAATATCTAAATCTGGTAATAAATATAACAAACATCATGTTGGTAACCATAAGGATTTGATGAGTTCCACTGCTTGTCATACACAATATAGGCAGTGTGATACAGCAGATAAGCATGTTAACACAGAAGAGAATAACAACAGTTCTGGTAAAAGAGATAACCATAATGTTAGACAGTACCAGGGAAGCCCATTAAATGGTAGTTTTTCCAGACAGTCTAACAGATCTCAAAAGATTGATTCTGAAGAGTTGAGAAATTATGGTAGGAATAGTTACATTAAAGATTACAAACCTGGTAATAATTGTTCTAGGAGTCAACAAGATTCATTTACTAGATATTTCTATCCTAGAAGATATGTTAAGCATAACAATGCCAACTGCAGTTCTAGGCAGAACAAATGGAATGATAAGGGGAATAGTAATAGAGATAATAACTCTCAAAATATTACTACGAATAACCAGGTTAACTGTGTGCAACAAAATCCCAAAGTCATTGGTAGTAAATAAAGTAACAGTAACTATTGATGTCCCAAGTACTACTACTGTTATGGTTTTTGGATTACGAGAGAGAATCTCGTTGTTGTGTATGTCACTTTATTTCAGCCTACTACTGGTGTGATGACCGTCATTTTCGGTCAGGTTGACCCAAGCCTCCTGGGTTGTATACTATGTGTGAACGAAGAGTTGGTGACATCATATGGAAACCAGATGTTTTCATAACCACGGGTTTAGGTAATTGTATTGTTAACCTATCCGTTTTTCATTATAATCTGACAGTTGATTAAAATGGTGATTTTCATTTGTATTTTTCAACAGTAGCAGCTATGCGATAAAGGTCAGCGTGCCTGTTTTGCTGTAGCTGTGAAAAAAATGTTTGTTACCTTACGACCGTGTGCTCAATCAAGCGTAACCCAGCCAACATGTTGACCAAGTATTATTTGATGTCACTCCGTGCGGTTTATGGGATTCTATCAACCGGAGTTGTAACCTATTTTTTTTTCTTTAGGAATTTGGTTTTTGCTACAGTGTTTTTCAGACTTAATTTTTTTTTTTTTTTAGGATAATGTATTATTGTATAGTATAATATGATTGTATTGTATAATGTTACATTGGATATTGTGTATGTCCATATTTATGCATTATTTGTACTCTATCTTGTTATTTACATAATTGTATTTTGGATAAACATTGTACGCATTATCATTGTAATGAATTGTAACATATCGTTTTGTAATGACTTATCTTTGATTGTTATTTTTTGTTGTTGATGAAATTATGGATTTTTTGTATTTACATACACTAGTCTGAAGACTATTTCATTTTCTCATATTATGTTTGACCATATGTGTTCTGTTGTCAAGTTTGGAGCTATAATAGCTGTTACATCAAAACATTGATATGATTTTGCAAGACTAATTGTTAGAATAGTTTTATACATAATGAGATTGCCAGCCCTAAGCACAGACTCATTAGTTATGACAATATGTCGTTAGTCGCTTTCAGAGAGTTTTTTGGTTACTAAATTTGTTTTTTCTTTTTCGTATCTGACTCCATGTTTAGTTAATATATTACCTTATACAGAGGTTATATGAATAAATTGTTGGGTTGTGAAATGTTATTTTGGAACTAAACTATATATGTAGAATTGTCAGAGATAGCAGATACTGTTGTTTGATTGAAGAATTTAGTAGTCTGACTTAAACATTTTTTCATGAGAAATAATGTTATGTTTATATTTGCAAGTTGGTATAATGTTAATAGTTTGGTTTTTTGTAGGTGCTCATTTGTGTTTACTTAGAGATGGGAATATTTTTTTTTATGTCTCTCATTTTGTTAAAGCTCGTTTCACTTTTGATTTATTAATTAGTGGTTGAAACTTGTAAAAATGTAAAATACTATTTTTATTTAACTTAACGTTAAGAAACTTGTTTGTAATGTATTTGTTTTTCTTTTGGAAGTGTTGTATTTTTGTGTGCTCAGTGTTTAACTAGGAGTAATATATATATTGATATGTCCAGATTTAAAAAAAAAAACAAAAAAAAAACAAGTAAATATAATAGTAATATTTTTTTTTGAGATTGTGATATTTTGTTTTTACATATCGCACATTTTGTGTGTGTGTGATGTCTGTGATAATCCATTTTAGTTATGAGGAAGTTTTGTAATTTGGTTAAATTATTTATTATGCATTATCTAGTTATATCCTTCGTTAGTGTTTAGTATATATATATACTATGTCTTTCTGTTCGATGATTTTCTGTCATGATTGTATTTGTTTTACAATACATTGTTTGTTTAGATAGTTATTAGGATGTATTACTACTTATTCTCCAACGGGCTGATCACCCGTTTGCCAGTCACTTCGATTACGGAAACAACAGCAAATGGATTGATTTGCCGTTGCCCTAAAGACGCCAATAGGCGTGATGGGAAACAATGGCAAAGAAAACCTATCTGCTGTTGCCCTAAGACGCCACTAGGCGTAATGGCCACTGACTGCTTTGACGGTCGGTGGCTAAGGACGGAAGAAGAAGAAGACTACTTATTCTATACATTCATTTCTTGAATTTTCTTCTTTCTTTTCGGATGATTCTTCGTTTCACTTCATTTCTTTTGAAGCAGTTTATACTTTCGTGATGCTTCTATGTTTCATCTTGGTGTCACTTAATTCTATTTGTATACGTTTACTTCTTACACTTCTTATACTTCCTTCTTTAGGATTGTTATGTTAATTATATGGTTTGGTATGAGGTAGTTTTTTATGTCGGTTCTATCTAGTTGAATGTAAGGATTTGATTTACTTGATTGTTATCAGATGGGATTATTGATCTTTGTTACTATATTGATTATTTTCATTGTTGATCATGCTTCTCTTGCTTGATCTTGTCTGTTACTTTCTATTTATTGTATACTACTTGCTCTACAGTGAACATACGTTAACTTTGTTTGAAACTGTTTATTTAATGTACTTAGCAAATTATTGTGCATAATTTGTTTTATTGTACACTTGCTTATATTTTTTGTCGATGTATTATTATAACCTTAACATAAGCTAATTTTTGTATGAGTATTTTAGAGTTTAGCTGACCCCTCATTTTTTATTGATGTAGTTTTTGTTAAAAAAAAAATGATAAATCATGTTTTTCTCCGGAGGTGGTGGTAAGATGTTAAGGTTAAAAAGGGAGTTGATACTTTGTATATGGGTTGGACACAGTAAATTAAGGGTTGCATCGCTTGTAGACTTGATTAACGGTGAATTGGGTTAACAAATATATGATAGACCACCTAAAAACTAGTAGGAGAAGCCTAAAAATAGGAACATGGAATGTTAGAACTCTGAACGGAGAAGGAAAGCTTTACAATCTTATATTAGAAGCAACAGACATGAAACTCGATATACTGGGAGTTGCAGAGGCAAGACTTTTGGATACAGGCTACATAAAAAGAGACCAGTACACGCTTATACACTCAGGAGGAGAAAAACATGAAAGAGGGGTAGGAATGTTGATAAAGAAGGAGTTAGAAAAATACGTATGTGGATACTGGACACACAATGACAGAATGATGTTACTAAAAATGAGAGCAAAGCCATTCGACATATCAATCTTACAAACATATGCACCAACTAAAGATCACAGCGAGGAAGAAATAGAAGAATACTATGAAGAGCTACAACACACACTTAAACCAGTCAAATCAACAGATGTGTTGATAGTAATGGGTGATATGAATGCAAAAGTAGGAAAAGGAAAATACAAGAAAATAGTAGGACAGTATGGATTAGGGACAAGAAATGATAGAGGAGACAGACTTATCCAGTTCTGTGAAGAAAACCAGCTGGTCATATGTAACACCTTTTTTTAACACCACCCAAGGAAATTATACACATGGAAAAGCCCAGGAGATATAACACGAAATCAAATCGACTATATCATGATAAAACATAGATTTAAGAACAGTGTCACAAGTGCAAAGACATATCCTGGCGCCGACATAAATTCAGATCACAATCCAGTCGTCATCAAAGTAAATATAAAGCTGAAAAGAGCAGGAAACAGAAAAACAGGAGGAACCCCAGATAGAAATATCAGCGCTGAAACAACCAGATATAAAACAGAAATATTTAATCGATGTCAAAAATAAATATCAACAGTTATTGACAGAAAGCATGGAGCAGTATAGAAGAGAAAACCCAGAAGAAAAAGCAACCGCAAAATGGGAATGCTTAAAAACAAGCATACAATCAGCAAATGCAAATTTACCTAAAAAGGAGTCTAAGAAAAATCAAATTTGGATGACAGATGACATCTTGAATAAAATGACCGAAAGAAAAAAAGCAAAAAACACTCCAGAATATAAAACAATAGACAATGACATACGTACTATGTGTAGAGAAGCAAAAGAACGGTGGATAGAAACAAAATGCAAGGAAATAGAAGACTTGGAAGCAAAGCACATGACAAGAGATATGCATGAAGAAATAAAGAAATTATCAAATCGGTCACGGTTTGCACAAGGAGGAAGCTGTATCAAGAACAAAAATGGTGTAATATTACTTGATGAGAAAGACATATCAAACAGATGGGCAGAATACGTAAAAGAATTATTCGAGGACAACAGAGGTAAAAAACCATCACCAGATTCTAATGAAGGCCCAAACATTCTCAGATCAGAAGTAGAGAATGCCATTCATATGATACAAAAAGGAAAATCAGCAGGCATGGATAACATAAAAATTGAAATGATAGAAGCTCTGGAGAGCTTTGGTATAGATACAATCACAGAAATATGCAACGATGTATACAATACAGGATATATACCACACGACATGAAGACATCAGTTTTTATAACATTGCCCAAAAAACCAAATGCAACAGAATGTTCAGACTTCAGAACAATCAGCCTGATGAGTCATGCAATTAAGATACTGCTCAAAATCATACAGGAAAGAATAAAAAGTAAAGTAGACAGCGAAATCCAGGAAGAACAGTTTGGTTTTAGACGGAACAGTGGAACAAGAGAGGCAATATTTTGCCTAAGAATATTAGCAGAAAAATATACAGAGGTCCAAAAAAGTATGTATATGTGCTTCATTGACTATAAGAAGGCTTTTGACAGAGTCCATCATGAGAAAATAATTGAATGCCTCGAAGACATAGGTATTGATGGAAAAGATATAAGAATACTCAGTAACCTTTATTGGGAGCAAACTGCCACAGTAAGATCTGGAAGGAATTATTCACCATACATAGACATAAAAAGAGGTGTCAGACAAGGTTGTGTGCTGTCCCCCTGCCTATTTAATTTATACACCGAAAAAATTTTCAAACAGATACAGGAAATACCAGGACTGAACATCAGTGGAAGGTCAATAAACAACCTTAGATATGCAGATGATACCGTGTTGTTAGCTGAAAGCGAACAGGAGTTACAAGAACTAGTGAAGCAAGTGAACAGTATAAGTCATGAATATGGACTCGACATTAATATTGAGAAAACAAAAACTATGATAATTAGCAAAACAGACGATAAACCCACATTAAAGATAAGCGTAAATGGGGAAATCCTGGAACAAGTCAAGAGCTACGTATATCTCGGTCATATAATAACAGAAGATGGCAGATGTGAAACAGAAATCAAGAAGAGAATAGGAATGGCCAAAGCTACATTCAACAACATGAAACATATACTGACATCCAAACAGTTATCTCACAAATTAAAACTGAGAATCATAAAGTGTTATATATATTCTGCATTTCTGTATGGTGCAGAAACATGGACGATGAATAAGCAGTTGGAAGAAAGAATTGAGGCTCTTGAAATGTGGATATATAGAAGAATGGGGCGTATCTCATGGAAAGAGATGAAAACAAATAAGGAGGTCCTAGAAAATCTAGGTATGAAAAGAGAACTAATGAGGGAGGTCAAAGTTCGACAGCTAAAATACTTTGGCCACATAAAAAGGCATAACACCTTGCAGAAGACCATAACAGAAGGGAGAGTTGAAGGCAAACGTGCAAGGGGAAGACAGCGCTATAAGTGGGAAGACAACATCAAGAGATGGACAGGAAAGAGTCTATCAGAGTGCACCATCAAGACAAGAGACAGAAGACGTTGGAGATCCATTACAGCCAACCTTCGTTGTGGAGATGGCAACTGATGATGATGATAGAGGTCAGAAGTCAGATAGCGTCATGAGCGCTGTTCTGGATTGTAGAACTGTAAAGAGTTCTCACGGCTTATCCGTGAAAGGGACTGAGCGGTGGTGAACTGCGAAGTCCCGTGACTGATTAGGCGGGAGTTTTTGTGACCGCTAAGCAGTCGGGTTCTGGGTTTGACAGAGTGAAGTCAACCCTGGGGTGTTTTTCCAAGTGTGTGTTCCCGACGAGTGTTTTTTCAATGTGTGTCTCGGTGGAGACTTTTTGAACAGGCCTGTATCTGAATATTCTTCCTGCATATGTATTCTTCCATGTGTTAGATTATTGGAGGATGTCCAGCTATAGTACTCAGAACGTAACATTAACCTATCCATTCATTATAGCTCTGTGTGGGCGTATGCATACAGATGAAATATATCTCAAACTATTATATTTCCCCTGATAACAATTCTGCATTAATAGTCAGACTTATCAGTAGTAATGAACAAGCATTTAAGATTTATCAGTGATGAACAACTGACATTATCATAATAGCATTCAGTCCTGAAGTAACATAAGATAGTATCAGTGGTGGTATTATTATTACACTACTTTACTACTTTATCAGCATACTTTATCAGTATACTTTATCAGTGGTAGTTTCCAGTCATTGAGGGTGTGATACCCAATACAGAAGACATTACTGCTAAATAAAGCGTTAACAGAAGGGTGTAAATGCTAATTGTTCCTCTTGTGCGCTGCATCCTCCAATACGTCCATCTCTGCTGGTCTTACGTTTGAAGCCAAATTCCAGCAATCTTAGCCTTTATAATTAATCGATTGCAGTGTGGTTCTCTATTAGGCGATCATTAATTGCCCTCAGTATGTCTCAATTGCACCTTCTATTGGTGCTCTTGAAGCTTGTCTGTCAGCTCTTTCATTGCACCCCTGCATGAGCAGGACAGTAGATCCACACCAGTTCCTGAAGAATCGAGGCTTTCCATTTATGCCGCAGCCTTCCCCTTTGGACCTTCCGAAACATGGATTGTGAGTCTGACAGAATAATCGCCCTTGTTAATAAAGTTTCAGACAGCCACATTAAGGATCCAGTAGCTGCCTCTAACTCCATTCTGATGCTTCAGGTTGTTATCATGTAAGCCTGGCTATGTTGAGTGATGAATCTGTCCTTTACTCAAGCAGAGAAGCCCCACCCTAATTTCTCACCACGAATTACAGACCTATCAGTGTACACAATGGCATCATCATCCCTAGCACGATTATTTATCAGTTGATCAATTTCCAGCTCTGCCATCCCATTGGTCCATGTTCCACACTCTCTACCAAGGCTGATGATGTCTTCTTGGTAGTTAGTCCAGTTATCATCTGGCTTACTCCACTCTTCCCCTTTGAATATATTTTAAACTGGTGTCACTTAATCGTGACAAGAAAAACAGAAGTCTCTGATCCAGGTGCGCTGTCGCCATTGTTTTTAGGACTGCCAGACCTCTGTGGCACTTCTGTATGATTAGAGCAACAGGGTCCTTGTATGATAACCCGCGATCAAATGTTATTACAAGGTGTTTCAGCTTGTCTTGGCTTTCAATTTTCTGCCCACTGAAAGTAATGTCTTGGAGATCTGCTTTTAATATGGAGTTGTTCGAGGAGCACCACAGCACACATATCTTGTTGGGATTGACCTTAGAGCCGGTGTCCTCGCACCATTTAACCACTTCATGTGGTGCCCGTTGTATACTATTGGCCATTTCGGCTTGGTCAGAACCAGTCCTGTAAATGAGTATGTCATCTGCAAAAGTCAATTATCGTCCCAACCGAGTTGTCTGAATGATGGCTACTTTTGCTGTGTAGATGTTAAACAGCACCGGTGATATTGGAGATCCCTGGGGTAGTCCCGGGCAATACAACTGGAGATAAAGAGAACAAAACATAATGATGACCATAGAAGAGAAACAGACATCAAGCCAATACAACTGGAGATAAAGAAAGAGAGAGAAAAAAAGTGTATGATAGAAGATAAACAATAATAATACAATGAACTCAGTGTCATTCGAACCTGAAGGGGGTTGTCAAAATGGTCGAAGCAACATATATTCCTGTTATGTTCAAGAACAGGACTGTATTGTTATGGTGTAGGAGCGAATTGCCCACTTTCGTGCATATCCACTGTTATCTTGTAGTTTTGTTTTGTTGTTGGTTAGGGTTAGGGTTCAAACAGCTGGTCGGAGGATCCATCTGGGTAACATATGTAGACTCCATAACCTGCTTTGATGGTGGCCTTAAATGCAGATCCGTCAGTATAGACATGCAACCATTCTTCAGGGTAGGCATCATGTTACGTGCAGTCTTTGATATCTTACAATATTATACATAGGTAATTTTTTTGTGCTTAAGGGAAAGTCATTATTGAGTTACTTCCCTTGAAAGTTGTGCCATCTCTTCGATCAAACTCCGCGGATAAATCCATTTTACTGCGATTTATTCGTTGTTTGGGTAATAATAGATTGTTCTTGCTTCAGAATATCTATGGCCTGAATTTATGTGTATTGTTTGTCTGAGTAGGACGAGTCTGTCTTATATCTGTATATCTTTACATATCTAAGTCGAACTATATGTTCTGTTGTCTCTAGAGAGGTCAAAGGCTATTCGGCGGATGTGTCGCTAGAGTGTGGTGTGATTTGGCTTCGTCCTGATAGGGACTGTGTGTGTTTTCCTATGTCGGCCTGTCGCCGGGAAAAAGTGATCTCAGTATTTGTGGGGAAAGTGATAGTCGTCTAAACCTATCGTGTATGCTTTACCCCAGTGTTTATTCATATTGCCAAGGAATGGCAGTTTCATATTTCCTCTACCAAGGTAATCAAAGACACTCTTATGAACTCTCGATCGAAGCCACCATTTTCGATAGTTACGATTTGAATGTCTAAGAGAATATATTTGACTCGATGAAAACGACTTCGATTCCTAGCAGCACTATATTCTGTAGAATGCAGTCAATTGTTCATGATCAAATCTACAGAGCAATGCAATGTTTTATGAATGACTAACTTTAGGACAGATTCATTATCTGTATCCAAACGTGAGTGACAGCTCACGAGTGAAGCCATCTTGGAACCAAAACATGTAGTGACTTTCAAGAAGAGAAAGGGGATGCCCGTATTATCGCTTGTTTAGTCCAGAGATCACTGCTACACATGAGAACCCGTTATTAGCGGTTCAATATTATTATATGAAAAAAATATGTGCTGAACATTATGTGGGAGAATCGTCGCTAAACGAGATTAGGTTTAGAAGCCATCTGAAATATTGTTTATAAGCTGACGTGCTCAGTCAGTGAAGTCAGATGATTTATATGTATGGGCGATACTGAGGGCTTGGCTACTGACAGTCCATTATAATATTAATCTACATGAGTGCCCATGTAACATAACATTGCAAGACCATTTATCCACTGTACTATGATGTATTATGCCAACCTGTGATTTGTCACTATCTGTGCTGTCGAGTGTGTACGTCCAATTAAACTTTAGAAAAGGTACACAGTCGTTGGTGTCGATGACTTCCAGTCATACATGAGTGTGAGAAAAGAACATTTGTCAACAACACGAACCCTTATCATCATTCGCACATTGTACACTCAATCCATGTCTACACACCACTGCGTAGGTCAAGTTGACATTCCATACACTACAGTGGAGCAAACAACACCATAGAGATCTTATCAACTGATGATGATGATGATGTCTGCTTCCATCCACTTATATCTATCTTTTGGTGGATATCATTAACGGGAATAAAAATCCAACATTATCAACCTTATCAACTGGTGGACCAGCTTTCTGGGTTTGACCTCGCAGAAGTTCAGAAGTCAACAGATTACCGATACCAGACCGTTTCCTGTGGCTGATACGACACACTTGCAGTATTGGTTTGCTCTTTGTCAACACTTCGTCACGTGACCTGTCAAGTGAATGCAGTATGTAGGTCAGCGTTGTTGACATTTTTACATTAGACATTACAGAGTTTCACAGAACAGTTGGATCAATTCTTGTCAATGTTAACAGGAAGACAGTATTTGTGAACTAAGAAGTCCTATTTTCATCGATGGATCTTCTTGTTTTCCATATATGAACTTTAATATTTAAGGCCAGAATGTTTAATTGAATAAAGTGGCAGTTTGTTTATTTTCATAAAAATAACTTTGCCATTACTGTAAAACTGAGCCTATTTTGCAACACATACTATCATACACATAATTTATATATATTTATGTTTACATGTTATTTGTTTGTATAGTATGTTAGTTTCTATGTCAGCGGGTTGTGTTTAAGGTTGGGCGGCGTCCTCACAACAGAATATCCCACGTCATAGAGGGTCCGTTGTGGGCGTTTTCTATAGGTGCAATTTTCTTGATTGAAAATTTGCTGCGACAACTGTTGCTTTTGTGTTAGCTGTGAAGTCTGTAATTATTGTTATTTTTGTAATATTTCTTTGTTCTTTAGTTTTGTTTTGATTTGTTTGTAATTTGTTGGTCTAACCTTTTCTATCTTTCAGTTCTATTCACAATTTATATTCATATATTGTGACGTCATTTGTGTTGTTATTCTTTGCAGATTCAGTGATTATTTTCATTGATTTCCCTATTTGATTTATTTTGATTTCTGCAAACGTTCTTGTATTGTCAGTCCTATTTGTACTTTATGTATTCTGTTGGTTGACATATGTTTTATATAGGTATATTTCATAAGACACAATTGCCTGTGCACTGCACTTGGATTATGGTATAAACCAGTACCTGATTATTATTACTATTATACAAGACCTTATTAAAGGCTTGTGACCCACAGATATTGGGATAGTATACTGATTAATCAAGTCATTGAGAACTTGTGGTATTATTATTATTTCAGGTGATTAGTATTATTGTTAGACATCATGTCTACATTAGAATACTTCATTACACAAGGGAAAGCCCTTGATAAGACTGGTCAACAATTAGAACAATGGGCAGTTGCTCAATATGACAAAGCATTAGCTGCAGAAGAGAGAAGAGCTATGGCAGAAGAGAAAAGATTAGCTGCAGAAGAAAGAAAAGCTATGGCGGAAGAGAAAAGATTAGAAAGAGAAGCTGAGGCTGCTGCTGAACAAAAGAAATTGCAGATGCAGGTGGAGGAAAGGAGATTTGAAGCTGAACAAAAAAAATTAGAAAGAGAAGCTGCTGCGGAACAAAAAAGATTAGACAGTGAAGCTGAACAAAAAAGATTAGACAGGGAAGCTGAACAAAAAAATTAGAAAGAGAAGCTGCGGCTGAACAAAAAAGATTAGACAGTGAAGCTGAACAAAAAAGATTAGACAGGGAAGCTGAACAAAAAAGATTAGACAGGGAGGCTGAACAAAAAAGATTAGATGCTGAAGAGAAAAAAGCAATAAGAGAACATGAATTTGAGTTGGAGAAATTGAGATTGACAAGTATGAGTAATGTTAATCAGGCATCTAGTGGTAATGGTAAACCTTCTACTTACAAGGTTAAGGTTCCACCGTTCAATCAGTCCAGTGACGATATTACATTCTGGCTGGATAGATTTGAACGTTCTTGTCGTACACATAATGTGGATAAATCACAATACGCTAATCAATTATCAGAAAACTTGAAAGGTGAATCTTTGACTAGATTATGCCTTGTAGGAGAAGCAGATAAGGATAATTATGATGTCATTAGGGCGGCTTTGATAAAAAAATATCAGCTAAGTGAGGAAGGCTATCGCCTTTTATTTAAGACGATGGTACCTGAGACGGGTGTAGAATTCTCAGAATTCACTGCAAAGGCACGTCTCACAGTTGATCGTTGGATTGAGCTTTCCAAAACAGAAAAAACGTATGAAGGACTTATGGATTTGTTGCTCAGAGATAAGATTATGTCATGTGTGAACAAACCTTTCCTTGAATTTATACATGAGCGTAAACCCAAATCTCTAAAAGAAATGGAAGAATATTGTTCCCAATATGTCACTGCACACCCCGACGTGACTTTTGGCAACACTAAGATTAAGGAGAGTATGCCAGTTGCTTCAGCAACACCATACAATCCCAATTATTCACACAGATTTCAGGGACCTCAAAACAGATTTGATAAAAAAGGTAACCATAATAGTTATCAAAACCAAGGTAACCAATCATTTCAGGGTTCTTCTTCAAAGAACTGGAGACGACCTGATAGCTCTCGACACAGGGGTGGTCATAATTATAGGAATTTCCGTAGAGGAAGTAATTATAGAAACTATCAGGGTTATCCGTCTTGGAGTCAACAAGATCATAATTACAGAGATACTCATTATAATGAATATGATAATGGTAACCAAGGGAACTATGACTCAAACCCAAATAGGGGTTACAATAGAGGTAACAATAACTACAGAGGTGATAATAACCGAGGTAGATCTCAAAACAAAAGACATAAACCACATTTTCAGGCAAACTCTGCACAACAAGAGTCCCATGAAGCCTATAAACAGAGTAAAGATAATAATGATGCTAGTAATATGGCATGTGCCGCTTTTGATTTTGGGAGAGCATCTCAGTGCCCCCAATGCAAAACGTTATTTGAGCCAACCACAGTGTCTACTTTAAGCTGTGGCCATCCTCTTCCTGCTCTTCCGGCATCAGTCGCGCATGATGGAAGAGGTTCTCTTGTCTTACATAAGGGTTTAGTGAATAACAATCCAGTCTCTGTGCTATTTGATTCTGGATGCACCACAATTGGTGTTAGGCAGTCACTCGTAGATCCTTCCCGTGCCACTGGACAAGTAGTCAAATGTGTAACATTTGGCGGCACATTAGAGAAATACTCTACTGCTATCATTAGGATTGCTACTCCTTTCTTTACAGGAGATGTACACGCATGTCTTCTTCCGAATCCGATCGCTGACCTCATCATCGGTCGCATTCATGGAGTCAAGGAATGCACTCCGCAACAAATTTCCACGTGGGAAAGGCAAAACATGCAGATTGCTAACGCTGTAGTCACTAGAGCTCAGGCTCTTAATATGCCTCAAACTTCATCTACTGAAGATAATGAAGTGCATAACCAAGATAATCCCTTGGTAATTTCTCGTGACTCGTTTATAAAACAGCAAGAAGATGATCCCACTCTGAAGAAATTCTTCATTCTTGCAACTAAAGGTGATCCGAATAAAGACACAAGTCGTAAATCGTGGATTACAAAGAAGAATGGCGTACTTGTACGTATGGTTCAAGACTCCATTACGTCAAGTCATTCTCAAATCCTGGTTCCCAAGAATTTGAGAGTTAAAATTTTGCAGCACGCTCACGACTCTCAGTGTGCTGGACACATGGGTTTTTCCCGTACTAAGTCAAGAGTCCTTGCGGCTTTCTTTTGGCCATTGGTAAACAAGGACATACGGATTTATTGTCGATCTTGTAAAGTATGTCAGGAAGTTAAATCCAAAGGTCCACGGCATGCTGCACCCATTCAGGCGGCGGACATTCCTATTCGGCCGTTTCAAAAAATGGCCATAGACATTATTGGTCCATTTAAGATCAAGTCTGCCAGAGGACATCAGTTTATCTTGACGTGTGTTGATATGTGCACACGTTGGCCAGAGGCTATTCCTCTGAAGAGCATTACTACTGCTGATATTGCAGATGCTCTTTGGCTTATATTTTCTCGTCTGGGGTTCCCCGGAGAGATATTGTCAGACCATGGCACCCAACTAATATCAGATACCATGTCTCAAGTAATGTCTACTCTGCAGATAGATAGATCTTTAAGTAGTATCTACCATCCAATGTCTAATGGTATGGTCGAACGCCTTAATAGAACACTTAAAAACTTACTGGGGAAGATAACTGAGGATCATCCTCAAGACTGGGACAGAGTTTTACCTGCGGCCCTCTTCGCTTACAGAGAGGTACCCAATGAACATACGGGATTTTCTCCCTTTGAACTCGTCTTTGGCGCGCGTCCGCGTGGCCCTATGTCGTTGCTTCACGATCTCATAACATCTGACAATATTGACGATGACACAAAGTCATCCTACGAATATGTCATCGCGTTGAGACAAAAAATTATCGAAGCATGCAAATTAGCAACTTCTTCTTCTGAATTTGCGAAACAGAAGGCAAGGCAATTTGCCAATAAGAAGAGATGCTTACGACAACTTTGTCCTGGTGACAAAGCATTTGTATTACTACCTTGTAGGGAAAACAGATTACTTATTTCTTGGAAAGGTCCGTACGATATAATATCGAAAATTTCCGATGTCGACTATATTGTCGATATTGATGGGAAGCATAAAACCTTCCACATCAATATGCTTACTGAATTCCATGAACGTCCGGATTATTTGCAACCCATTTTCCAAGCAACGGACAATTCTCCAGTACAACATGGTCATTACTCATCACTGTCCGTGATACAGGATGAGGAAACAAGTTTTTCAGATGTAAATCTTCCTCTTCCAATGATCCCACTTCATTCCAGTGAATCATGGAAGAACGTTACTGTCTCTCCTGATTTGTCTCTAGGAGAACAGCGACAAGTTTCAACTATGTTGCAAACATTTCAGGATGTACTCACTGACATCCCTGGACAAACGAATGTCATTCAACATGACATTGTTCTAACTGACCATACTCCTATTAGGGTTAGACCTTATCCTATACCTATACATTTTCAAGCACAGGTCGAGAAAGAGTTGGATGAGATGATAGATTTGAAAATAATCGAACCATCCACCTCTGCATATTCTTCGCCGATGGTTATTGTGCGTAAAAAAGACAATAACATACGTCTTTGCGTTGACTATCGAAAATTGAATCAAGTAACGAAGTTCGATGCCGAACC
Source organism: Oreohelix idahoensis (assembly GCA_024509875.1). Taxonomy (NCBI): domain Eukaryota; kingdom Metazoa; phylum Mollusca; class Gastropoda; order Stylommatophora; family Oreohelicidae; genus Oreohelix; species Oreohelix idahoensis. Next base: position 55,737 of record JAMPIV010003903.1, read on the forward strand.
TATGCCTTTACTGGAAGAGCTACTTACTCGACTCTCCAAATCTCATTTTTTCACTAAACTTGATTTGTCTAAAGGATATTGGCAAGTTCCTTTATCTGAACGCGCCAAACCTCTCACGGCTTTTTCAACACCTAGAGGTTTGTTCCAATGGAATTTTATGCCTTTCGGTCTTATGAACGCACCAGCTACGTTCGTACGCATGATGCGCCGAATCCTATCTTATCGGTCAGATGTCATTGCATATCTAGACGACATCTGTCTTTTCAGCGATACTTGGGAAGATCACTATTCAGGGTTAGATGAATTGCTGTCTACTTTGCGTGAGCACAACCTGACAGCGAAACCCTCTAAAGCCTATATTGGTTTTAGCGAAATTTCTTTCCTAGGCCACCGAGTTGGTCATGGTTTCCTAAAGACAGAGGACCATAATACTAGTAAGATACTTAACATCTCAATCCCTAAGACTAAAAAACAGGTGAGAAGTCTGTTAGGTCTTATTCAATTTTATGGCAGATTCATTCAGAATCTATCCTCTATCATGGCACCTCTCTCAACACTTCTAAAGAAAGGTTCGCCTAATGTGGTCCACTGGTCTCAGGAATGCCAATGCTCTCTGGATAAGATTAAAACATTGTTTTCAACACCACCTATTTTAGTGCTACCCACTAAAGATAAGACATTCGTTCTTCGTAGTGACGCTTCATCCACTGGGATTGGAGCGGCACTAATGCAAGAGTACTCTGGAACTCTGCATCCTGTAATGTATATTTCCAGAAAACTTAATGCGGCAGAAAGGAATTATTCGGTTTTAGACCGTGAGCTATTAGCTATGGTTTGGTCGATCCTCAAACTACAGAGATTCCTTCTAGGCGCACATTTCATAGTAGAAACCGACCAAAAAGCTCTTACTGCTATACAGAGTAAGAATTTGAAGAGCTCGAGGTCTACTCGATATGCAATTGCTCTTCAACCTTTTCATTTCTCTGTGCGAGCTATTCGTGGATCAGATAATGTGATGGCAGACATTCTGTCAAGATGCCCACATGATTCCACATAACTATTAGGGCTTAGACTTCTTGATATGTCTAGTTCTATAGTAGTTCCTTTTCTATATCATGATAGATACACATTTGTAATTTAATAATATAATGATTGTATCACTACATAGCGGTTCATGGATGTTTATTCACCGCTGTGCTTTGATGATTTTTTCTTCATAAATCATAAATTTAAGATATCTAATACGAAATGATGATATGAATTTTTTAGGCATTGTGTAATTGCCAGAATTGTATTATACTTTGATGACACCTTCCTGGAAAAATATACTTGTAGAGAAATAATTTCTCTCAGTTTATGAGACACATTCTCACCAGTCGCTCCATAAGTCGACTTAGCCTCATATTAGGCGTTATAGGTATTCCTGATATTTTCATCTGCGCATTATTCATGCGTTGTGAGCCTATTGTACGTTGCTCCTAGATGTATTTCAAAAAAAAAAAAATGTTCCATTTTTTTTTCCCGGGAGGTGTGGTAAGACTGTTACGTGCAGTCTTTGATATCTTACAATATTATACATAGGTAATTTTTTTGTGCTTAAGGGAAAGTCATTATTGAGTTACTTCCCTTGAAAGTTGTGCCATCTCTTCGATCAAACTCCGCGGATAAATCCATTTTACTGCGATTTATTCGTTGTTTGGGTAATAATAGATTGTTCTTGCTTCAGAATATCTATGGCCTGAATTTATGTGTATTGTTTGTCTGAGTAGGACGAGTCTGTCTTATATCTGTATATCTTTACATATCTAAGTCGAACTATATGTTCTGTTGTCTCTAGAGAGGTCAAAGGCTATTCGGCGGATGTGTCGCTAGAGTGTGGTGTGATTTGGCTTCGTCCTGATAGGGACTGTGTGTGTTTTTCCTATGTCGGCCTGTCGCCGGGAAAAAGTGATCTCAGTATTTGTGGGGAAAGTGATAGTCGTCTAAACCTATCGTGTATGCTTTACCCCAGTGTTTATTCATATTGCCAAGGAATGGCAGTTTCATATTTCCTCTACCAAGGTAATCAAAGACACTCTTATGAACTCTCGATCGAAGCCACCATTTTCGATAGTTACGATTTGAATGTCTAAGAGAATATATTTGACTCGATGAAAACGACTTCGATTCCTAGCAGCACTATATTCTGTAGAATGCAGTCAATTGTTCATGATCAAATCTACAGAGCAATGCAATGTTTTATGAATGACTAACTTTAGGACAGATTCATTATCTGTATCCAAACGTGAGTGACAGTTCACGAGTGAAGCCATCTTGGAACCAAAACATGTAGCGACTTTCAAGAAGAGAAAGGGGATGCCCGTATTATCGCTTGTTTAGTCCAGAGATCACTGCTACACATGAGAACCCGTTATTAGCGGTTCAATATTATTATATGAAAAAAATATGTGCTGAACATTATGTGGGAGAATCGTCGCTAAACGAGATTAGGTTTAGAAGCCATCTGAAATATTGTTTATAAGCTGACGTGCTCAGTCAGTGAAGTCAGATGATTTATATGTATGGGCGATGCTGAGGGCTTGGCTACTGACAGTCCATTATAATATTAATCTACATGAGTGCCCATGTAACATAACATTGCAAGACCATTTATCCACTGTACTATGATGTATTATGCCAACCTGTGATTTGTCACTATCTGTGCTGTCGAGTGTGTACGTCCAATTAAACTTTAGAAAAGGTACACAGTCGTTGGTGTCGATGACTTCCAGTCATACATGAGTGTGAGAAAAGAACATTTGTCAACAACACGAACCCTTATCATCATTCGCACATTGTACACTCAATCCATGTCTACACACCACTGCGTAGGTCAAGTTGACATTCCATACACTACAGTGGAGCAAACAACACCATAGAGATCTTATCAACTGATGATGATGATGATGATGTCTGCTTCCATCCACTTATATCTATCTTTTGGTGGATATCATTAACGGGAATAAAAATCCAACATTATCAACCTTATCACATCAATGGTTCGTTGTGATGCACTCATACGACTGACTAGGTCGGAGTGTTTGGTTGTTCTATCTACTAATTTGATTTGTACTTCTGGTGTTTTTAAGCGAGTATGTGGTGGTAAATTCTGTACTACTTTCTGTATATCTTGTCTTCTTTCTGAGAGGTGGTATCTATCCTGAAATTTATGGACATGATGTAAGACTGACTTGTGTTTTATTCTTTGCTTGTGTTCCCAGTTTTCTATAAGGTGTCTATTGGGGTGGTTTCGGTTCATTCTCTTACATCTTTCTTAAACTTCTAAAGCAGCTCTATCCCTCCGCAACCCAAGGAGTTCCACATTTGTGTGTATTTCACATGCAGCAGTTGGATTTGATCTCATAGCTCCACTGATTAATTGAAGGGCATTCCTATGCACTCTGTCAAGAAAGTCTAGGTTTGTCTTGGAGCAGTTTGTAAGCAGTGAGTTGTTGTTGTATTCTATCGCAGAACGGACATAGCCAAGGTACAGGCCTCTCATAGTATCCTTGTCTGATCCTCAAGTAGTGCCAGCAGGCCTCTTCAATAGTTGTAATCGCCTCAGTGCTTTGTTCTTTGTATTCTCAATATGGTTCTTGAGGCTGAGCTGCTGATCAAGTGTGACTCCAAGATACGTGGGATGTTCTTCTTTTGTCACTTGGTGTTTGTCTAGCCACAGGTTGATATTCTTCTTGGCTACTTTATGGCTTTTGGTAAAGATAGTGTACACTGTCTTTGTATAGCTGACCTTTAGTTTCCATGTTTGGCAGTACTCATGCAGTCTTCTAAGGTCTCAGTTTAGTCTCTGTGACGTATGAAAATCGAGCCTCTCTTTAATTACAACTAAACCTCTCTTTAATTACAACTAAACAACTCGAGTCATTCCCACGCTTGCTGATTGGTATGCCATAAGTTATCGGGCTACTTGTCTTCTCCCGCGGGCTATTAAAATAAAACTATTTCGGTATCTCTTACTGACATTCCGTCAGGAGGCGGGGTACCGGCGATCAAGTTACGATGTCAGAGCCGAGGTCTGAAACCTCTGATTAACACCTGATAATAGAATGGACTGAATTCGCTGGAGATGCGGTTTGCCAGACATGGGGACATCGGGCCGATTCAGTATATATGTGCAGTCTTCTAAAACTCAATATCAGTCTGCCCCAGGAATTGTGATATCTGCTAGCGCGAATCTTGGAGTTTTATATAGAGATAATTTCTTAGATTCGTGGACAGTGTCATTTGTATTTGCGTGGCGGTAATCATAATATATATTAGAATTTTGAGTGTCTTAACGTGTTAAAGTGTGTTTATTAAATAAGCATATTAAATAACTTAGTAATAAGTACATTTAATTTCTTGCTATTCCCCCAGTAAGAGACGCTTTAAATTAATTAATCTACGCTAGGCGACTGATAATTAGAGAAAAATATACTTTTATTCATCATGCGTAATTTTGTGAATTACTAGAGTTTATATCTCGTGCAAAAGCGCGATAATATTAGCAAGACTCTTGTGGGTTTTAAATATAATTTAATACCGGAGTGATCTAGAGGTCTTACCTAACGAGTGTAGAATATAATAATGATATCATTGTTAAAATGTTTGTTTTTTCTACATCTAGGCGATCAACCCTGCGATCTAGTGGTCTGAATAGCTCCAGAAACATTCTTAAAATATTATTGGGTCTTAGATTTGGACCTGTGCGGTTCTCTTGTTTTCTTACAGAGAGAGAGAGAGAGAGAGAGAGAGAGAGAGAGAGAGAGTCCCCACATATAAACATTTAAAGAATAAAACATCAGAACTGGACAAGAAATTACCCAGATTGTTCACAGCAAATCTGATCCGCCTGTGGTGGCCAAATATCTATATATAAACATTTGTTTCCAGAATATTGACTATCGTAGTTTTTTTCTTTTCTCAAGTGGATTTATCCAGAAAAAAAGGAATACTTGGGTCCATAACCGGCACCCAACCCCAGAGTGAGAGATAAAAACAGATAGGAGATCCTTTGCTTATCCTTACTGGTTTTCTAACAGTGTACCCACCAGACATTTTCCTTAAATATCAGACTTCTGTGTTCTGCCCAAGGTGAACATTTTGATCGCAATATATATTTACCTGCACTACCTGACGTGAACTTTTGACACATAAAATTAGCACTATTTAAGCGGACGTTCCCCATTAGGAAAAATTAATCATTCTTGGAGGAACTGGGGTCCCTTGGATAGCACCACCCTAAAATATGTCAAAGATACACAGATATGTTCAAGAGTAGTAGGTAAGTGTGAGAGCGTGTGGCCACAGACTGACAGATTGGAAGAAAGAGAAATGAATATTTCATATTTTATATAATCATTATACTCACTTCTGTCTTTTCGGGTTCGCAAATACTGTTATATCATTTCTTTTCTTCCTTGTTTTTTTTTCAGGATAGATTAACTAGAGACTTGGTTCTTTTACTTTATCGTCTATCCATATACTTCATTATACACTGTAATCTTTTGGGTTAATTACCTCTGTCGGGACCTACTTTGGGATTCCCTTACAATAGAGGAGAGCCTATTGGGTTAATAAATTTTCTTGCATTTTTATGTCTGTAAACTATACGTTCTGGTAGATAATATTGAAGTTGTGATTTTTTAAAAGATAATAAACATAATAAACCTTAGGTCATCGTGTTGGTCAAAGCCCCCGCCCATTATATGTTAACCATAGTTCGTTTTCACGTCTGTACGTATTATGTCACATAATTGTGTATATGTAAGTGAAGTGTAACTGATATATACGTATCAGGAGAGATAGTGAGTCTAGTTAAATATTGTCGTGAGATAGGCTGGATTAGAGCAATTACTCAATCCAGAGACTGTCCTTTCTCTTACACTCTCACCCTTGTGAAAAGTAAAGCTATTTCTTACCCCTTATTATCACATAGTTTACCATTATCACCTTTGCTCAGACGGGACCTTAAACATCTTCAACCTATCTCAATAAAATCTACGACAGTCTCTGAGCGCCACTTTCAACATTCTCATGACTCTGCCATATTGCCAGGTCATCAGCGTTAAGAGCTTTTTCGGCTTTGATATGGTCAGCTAAGTCATTGATATAGATGAGAAATAGAGTGCAGCTTAATGATGAGCCTTTGGTAAGCCTAGTCTAAGGCTTCTTTAGATGAGACTGCATCGTTTATCTTTGGATTGTTCGATCAATCAAAAAATACTTTATCCAGTTGAATAACTTGCCATGTATTCTTATGCCAGTCATCTTCATTAGGAAGCCTTTTCTCCATACACGACCATAGGCCTGCTGGAGGTCGAAGAAGATGGGCACATTATGTTTCTTATTTTGAAAGCCATCATGAATTCTTTGCGTAAACCGAAACAGCTGATTTTCTGTGCAGCTGCTGGTTCTGAAATCTGCCGGTTCATGACACAGAATACTGGAACTCTCAAGGACAAATAGAGATAAACACACGTTTATCATTCTTTCAGACATTTTGTCCAGGCCCGATGTTAGAGATATCGGGCGATAGCTTGTGGGTTTATCTTAGGGTTTGTTGGTTTTTAAAATGGGGACAATATGTGAATTCCTCCAGGTTTTCGGGCGTTTGCTTGATCTCCATGTCTTATTTATTAGCTCGAGGACTGCTTCTTTCCCAGATGGGCCCAGGTGTAGTAGCATTTCATTATGAATCTTGTCAGGCCCTGGAGACTTTCTAGGTTTTAATTTCTTCAGGGCTTGCTCTAACTCTTCCACGCTAAATTCTTCTTCGCATAGGGAGGCATTGACTGATGAGGCTTTCTCTTGTTTCTTTAAATGGCATAGTTGTTTCCTGTCCAGCTTTGTGAGTTTACCTGCTCAATTCACATTGGCAAAGTAGCGGTTGAAGTGTTCTGCTTTCGTTTGGTCTTCAGTGATCGTTTTCTGTCCCTCTATCCTTCTACTTTCTCCAGAAAGATTATTTACTAATGCCCATGCTTTATTTCCATTCTATCTGAGATCTAAGTTGGAGCATGTTTCTGTCCATTTAGCTTTTGTCGCCTTCTTAACTGTAAATTTTACTTTGGCACATGCTTCATTGTACTGTATCTGTGCTTCTTGTGAAAGTGTGGTCTCAAGTGTTGTTCTTGCTTTGTTTCTTTCAGATATAGCAATTTGTATTTTTTTGTTAAAGAATGGCTTATATGGCTTCCGACTGCCCCTTGGGCTGGACTGAGATGCTGCATTCAAGATTGATTTTGTCAGTTCTTCACTGAATGTTTAGACACAGTTGGTATCAATGTTTTCTAGGAGGCGGTCAGATGTTTCTTGGAATACCCTTCAATTCTCGTTTTGAAAATTCCAGAGAGTTCTCTGTTTGAAACATGCTTTACTGGGGGTGATTATGGTGGTGAGTAGTGGTTTGTGATCACTTCCAATGTCGTCCAGAACCTGAAATTGACTAGAGTCTGTAAGGTCAGATTAGCAGATGGTCAAGTCAGGTCTTCTGAGAAAGAGGTGGGCCCTGTTGGTGGGGACTGTATCCTGTAATACTGACAGGTCTCTTCAATGCACCTTCCTGTACTGTTGAAGTCAGGATAACCCCAACGGGGTGAATGTCCGTTGAAGTCAGGATAACCCCAACGGGGTGAATGTCCGTTGAAGTCACAGACAAAAAGGATTTTGGGAAACTGTGTCTTGTTTAGTTCTGGTATGTTTCATGTTGTCTTAGGTGGGCTGTACACATTGTATATAGTATATTTGCCTCCACTGTGCCAGATATTGACTTTTTTGTACATCTGTGGGTTGGGCTGTTGGTGGCTGTGTGACATCTCCTTGGATGTCATTCCGGATGTATGTTACTATTCCACGGCAACCAATGCAGCTACATGCGTAACTAGTGTATTCTGATAGGTCAAAGTCTTTGTGTAAAGTTTCTTGTAGAGCAGCCACATGTACATTGTGGCTGTCTAGCAGTGTGGCAAGTTCAAGATTCTTGTTTCTTAGGCCACAGATGTTTAGTTGCAGAATATTGAAGGTAGATGTGTTTTCTGTGTTTTTTGGTTTCTTTTTGCTCCTTCTCCCATTGTTCCTTTTCTTGGGAGATCTTTCTTTCGGGTTTTTTCCAGTAATCAATTTTTTGCACATTACAGCCTGGTTACCCACTGTCTGGCACGGACCTTGATAACCGAGGCGTCGACAGATCTCGTTTGAATTTATCAATTTTGACATTTTCATCATCATGGCCTGTGAATTTTCTACCCACCCTGGGTAGAAGCCAGAAGTGTACTGAGCCAGCTCTAGGGGAGATAAAGGGGGTGTTTCTGCGTCTCCCTGAGATACGCAGCCAAGGTAGGGTTCACAATGCTCATTACCCGCCACAAAATTACCTGCTGGATACGCCGAGTTCTCCGAGGCTCTAGGCATATGACCAAAAGTTGAAGCCAATAGGATCGTCACGTCCAGAGTCTCTGTGCCTGTACGATGGGTTCCGGTCTTCAGGAAGTAGTGCATACTCGTTCCCACTGGTTCCGGTCTTCAGGAAGTAGTGCATACTCGTTCCCACTGGTTCCGGTCTTTAGGAAGTAGTGCATACTTGTTCCCACTGGTTCCGGTCTTCAGGAAGTAGTGCATACTTGTTCCCACTGGTTCCGGTCTTCAGGAAGTAGTGCATACTTGTTCCCACTGGTTTCGGTCTTCAGGAAGTAGTGCATACTTGTTCCCACTGGTTCCGGTCTTCAGGAAGTAGTTCATACTTGTTCCTACTGGTTCCGGTCTTCAGGAAGTAGTGCATACTTGTTCCCACTGGTTCCGGTCTTCAGGAAGTAGTGCATACTTGTTCCCACTGGTTCCGGTCTTCAGGAAGTAGTGCATACTTGTTCCCACTGGTTCCGGTCTTCAGGAAGTAGTTCATACTTGTTCCCACTGGTTCCGGTCTTCAGGAAGTAGTGCATACTTGTTCCTACTGGTTCCGGTCTTCAGGAAGTAGTGCATACTTGTTCCCACTGGTTCCGGTCTTCAGGAAGTAGTGCATACTTGTTTTCACTGGTTCCGGTCTTCAGGAAGTAGTTCATACTTGTTCCCACTGGTTCCGGTCTTCAGGAAGTAGTGCATACTTGTTCCTACTGGTTCCGGTCTTCAGGAAGTAGTGCATACTTGTTCCCACTGGTTCCGGTCTTCAGGAAGTAGTGCATACTTGTTCCCACTGGTTCCGGTCTTCAGGAAGTAGTGCATACTTGTTTTCACTGGTTCCGGTCTTCAGGAAGTAGTTCATACTTGTTCCCACTGGTTCCGGTCTTCAGGAAGTAGTGCATACTTGTTCCTACTGGTTCCGGTCTTCAGGAAGTAGTGCATACTTGTTCCCACTGGTTCCGGTCTTCAGGAAGTAGTGCATACTTGTTCCCACTGGTTCCGGTCTTCAGGAAGTAGTTCATACTTGTTCCTACTGGTTCCGGTCTTCAGGAAGTAGTGCATACTTGTTCCCACTGGTTCCGGTCTTCAGGAAGTAGTGCATACTTGTTCCCACTGGTTCCGGTCTTCAGGAAGTAGTTCATACTTGTTCCCACTGGTTCCGGTCTTCAGGAAGTAGTTCATACTTGTTCCTACTGGTTCCGGTCTTCAGGAAGTAGTGCATACTTGTTCCCACTGGTTCCGGTCTTCAGGAAGTAGTGCACACTCGTTCCCACTGGTTCCGGTCTTCATGAAGTAGTTCATACTCGTTCCCACTCCTAAGACTTGTTCAGTATCTATCTGGCACCTTTCTACCCACAGAGGATGTGTACGGTGTAGTGCACCGGTTTTATTATCGAGGTTTGCTCCTCTAGATCCGTTGTGATTTGCCTGGGGGTTCGCACCCTCAGTTATCAGGACCACCTCGAGGAGGGTGTGGCTCTTCACCACGCACAACGATCTTAGGGTATGAGAGGTTTTTCTAGGCCAAGAGACTGACACCGCAATGGTCGCTCCTTTCATGAAAAATGAATTCACTAGGCCTAGGGTGAAGCAATAGGGGGGGGGGAATTCCACTACCCACAACACCAACACATCATACCCCCTGTCCGTAAAACAGACTAGGCCCCATGTAATCCGTAAATGTCATGACTTTAGTAATATTAATATTTCAGTTAACCACTATCAGGTGCTTCTAGTTGGAGGGACTCTAACTTATGCTAACGCCAAGTCTGTTCAAGTACGTTACTAAGTTACATTTCTACAATGCTTATAAATAACGAATGGGTTCACTAAGCTATACCTATCTGATTGATTTTGACTTTATTTTCTTTGCCTCATCTTGCTGTACACTAAGAGACCAAACATGTTATATCTATACTGACTAATTCCAATTTAGATTTCCATTGCAGACTATACTGAGGTAGTTCTCTACTTCTAGTCTAAGGTTTCCATTCACGGCCACAAATATTTGAATACAATAATACAGTTAATTACCCAATACCCAGCACCCTTAAACGCTGGGAATCTCTGCTACAGGAAGTATGAGAACCCCAGACGAGCGAAGTTAGACAGGAGCGGTGGGTTAGGGTTTGTTCACGCTGCGTCAGGGCCATGTATAATCAAAACGCTATTACGAGTACATGTAAGTGCTATATTGTTGAATTTAGCCTGACTAATCCTCAACCCTACAACTGAATGCCCCCTGTCGCCCCCTTTTCTCTTATCGCCCTTTAGATCCTCCCAACGCCACCATTGTGGCGGTACCGCCAACTTTGGAAACCACTGGAATACAGCAAGCTTTTAACGACTGAAGAAGGGGATATAACCCAGGAATATCTTAAAACACGATGATTAAATGTAGCTATGTCCCTTAGAAGACGATCAATTTTTCTTTTGTGTGTGTGACCTTTGTTTCCACTTGTCACATGACCGGAAGAAATAACACAAACCAGGGAAGCTCTGTGTAGCTCCCAGCAGTTTCTGATCAGACAGTCACTGAATAGGATAATAGGACAATTAGGACAATAGGACTATTGGTCTCTGAAGCATCTCGTGATAGTCGGTTAATTTCAGGTTGTACAAGGAGATGGCAACATCTTCATGTAAATAAATTGGTACAGAAACTAGAAATGTCTTTAATGTTTGTTTCCTCCAAGGGTGGCTCCATGTTCTCATTAGAAATTAAAAGGTCAACGGTCATGGCCATACAGGAATAACAAGCCAATACGTTTGGAGATAAAGGGAGACAAACATAATGATGGCCATACAAGATAAACTTACATCAAGCCAATACAACATTGTGTAACAAGATAAACTTACATCAAGCCAATACAACATTGTGTAACAAGATAAACTTACATCAAGCCAATACAACATTGTGTAACAAGATAAACTTACATCAAGCCAATACAACATTGTGTAACAAGATAAACTTACATCAAGCCAATACAACAGTGTGTAACAAGATAAACTTACATCAAGCCAATACAACAGTGTGTAACAAGATAAACTTACATCAAGCCAATACAACAGTGTGTAACAAGATAAACTTACATCAAGCCAATACAACAGTGTGTAACAAGATAAACTTACATCAAGCCAATACAACAGTGTGTAACAAGATACTGTAGTACTAGGTTATACATAGATACTGTTTACTGTAGTATTAGTTTATATATAGATATTGTTTACTGTAGTACTAGTTTATATATAGATATTATTTACTGTAGTATTAGTTTATATGTAGATATTATTTACTGTAGTATTAGTTTATATATAGATATTATTTACTGTAGTATTAGTTTATATATAGATATTATTTACTGTAGTATTAGTTTATATATAGATATTATTTACTGTAGTATTAGTTTATATATAGATATTGTTTACTGTAGTATTAGTTTATATATAGATATTATTTACTGTAGTATTAGTTTATACAGAGATATTATTTACTGTAGTATTAGTTTATACATAGATATTATTTACTGTAGTATTAGTTTATATATAGATATTATTTACTGTAGTATTAGTTTATACAGAGATATTATTTACTGTAGTATTAGTTTATATATAGATATTGTTTACTGTAGTATTAGTTTATATATAGATATTATTTACTGTAGTATTAGTTTATATATAGATATTATTTACTGTAGTACTAGTTTATATATAGATATTGTTTACTGTAGTACTAGTTTATATATAGATATTATTTACTGTAGTATTAGTTTATATATAGATATTATTTACTGTAGTATTAGTTTATATATAGATATTATTTACTGTAGTACTAGTTTATATATCATCATCTCAACCCATAACCCGTCATGGGTCGTAGGGGTGCCATGGTGGAAGCATCAGCAGACAGGGTCCTCCACTGCTCTCTATTCTCAGCAATGCGTACAAGTGTGGAGAAACCGTGTCCTGCCCATTCTTTGATGTTATCAGCCCAGGACCCCCTTTGCCCTCCTCTTCTCCGCCCACCCTCGACCGCTCCCTGGAGGACCGCCCCCGAAAGGGAGCCATGACGAGCCACATGCCCAAACCAGGCAAGCCCCCGACGTTCCACCACCGACAAAAGTGGCCCCCGATGGCCTGCACAGGTGTCCATCCTCTCTCCAACACAGACATCTGTCCCGTGCTCTCTACAGCAAATGCGCAAAATTCTTCCACAACATCTACGCTCGAAAGCCTGAATCCCCCGCTCCGCATCCGCAGTGAGTGCCCAGCCCCCACACCCACACAAGAGAACAGACAACACAAGCGATTTGTATAACTTGATCCCCACAGGAAAACTGACGCCACCCCTCCAGACCACACTCAACCCCGCCATGGCAGCCGAGGCCATCCCAAGTCCCGTCCCGATTTCTCCATCCGATCTTCCATCACCACACACAGCGGACCCGAGATATCCAAAGGTGTCAACCTCTTCCAACGCCCGCCCATCCAACGCAATGCCGGTCGGAACATGTTTCCCATGGCCACTCACCAATATCTTGCCCTTCTCTATACCAATTTCCATCCCATATGTTCTTGTTACTTTCTCCAGTCTAGAGGTAAGGTCTTGAAGTTCTGATTCTGTTCCAGCTATCAGATCAATATCATCAGCAAAACGTAGATTACACAGAGGTCGGCCTCCAATCGATATGGTTGATTTATAATCGTAGAGAGCCTCCTGCATAATATGTTCTAGATAAATGTTAAAGAGCACTGGTGACAGGATACATCCCTGGCGAACTCCTACAGTTGTTTTGAAAAATTCTCCAATGTCATTGCTTGCAAAAACAGCACTGCTTGCGTCCTTGTATAGTGCTTCAATGATATCTATGATGTTGGTATCAAAATTGAATTTTCTCATTATTTGCCATAAACCTTCATGCCAGACTCGATCGAAGGCTTTTGTGAAATCGATGAAGTTATGGTATAAATCATGTTGATGCTGGAGATGTTTTTCGATCAGTAATCTAATATTGAAGATTTGTTCTGAGGTACTTCTTTATATATAGATATTGTTTACTGTAGTATTAGTTTATATATAGATATTATTTACTGTAGTATTAGTTTATACAGAGATATTATTTACTGTAGTATTAGTTTATATATAGATATTGTTTACTGTAGTATTAGTTTATATATAGATATTATTTACTGTAGTATTAGTTTATACAGAGATATTATTTACTGTAGTATTAGTTTATATATAGATATTGTTTACTGTAGTATTAGTTTATATATAGATATTATTTATTTAGTATTAGTTTATATATAGATATTGTTTACTGTAGTATTAGTTTATATATAGATATTATTTACTGTAGTACTAGTTTATATATAGATATTGTTTACTGTAGTACTAGTTTATATATAGATATTATTTATTGTAGTATTAGTTTATATATAGATATTATTTACTGTAGTATTAGTTTATATATAGATATTATTTACTGTAGTACTAGTTTATATATAGATATTGTTTACTGTAGTATTAGTTTATATATAGATATTATTTACTGTAGTACTAATTTATATATAGATATTGTTTACTGTAGTATTAGTTTATATATAGATATTATTTACTGTAGTATTAGTTTATATATAGATATTATTTACTGTAGTACTAGTTTATATATAGATACTGTTTACTGTAGTATTAGTTTATATATAGATATTATTTACTGTAGTACTAGTTTATATATAGATATTGTTTACTGTAGTATTAGTTTATATATAGATATTATTTACTGTAGTACTAGTTTATATATAGATATTGTTTACTGTAGTACTAGTTTATATATAGATATTGTTTGCTGTGGTACTAGTTTATATATAGATATTGTTTACTGTAGTATTAGTTTATATAAAGATATTATTTACTGTAGTACTAGTTTATATATAGATATTGTTTACTGTAGTATTAGTTTATATATAGATATTATTTACTGTAGTACTAGTTTATATATAGATATTATTTACTGTAGTATTAGTTTATATATAGATATTATTTACTGTAGTACTAGTTTATATATAGATATTATTTACTGTAGTATTAGTTTATATATAGATATTATTTACTGTAGTATTAGTTTATATATAGTTATTGTTTACTGTAGTACTAGTTTATATATAGATATTATTTACTGTAGTACTAGTTTATATATATATATATATTATTTACTGTAGTACTAGTTTATATATAGATATTATTTACTGTAGTACTAGTTTATATATATATATATTATTTACTATAGTACTAGTTTATATATAGATATTATTTACTGTAGTACTAGTTTATATATAGATATTATTTACTGTAGTACTAGTTTATATATAGATATTATTTACTGTAGTACTAGTTTATATATAGATATTATTTACTGTAGTATTAGTTTATATATAGATACTGTTTACTGTAGTATTAGTTTATATATAGATATTATTTACTGTAGTATTAGTTTATATATAGATATTATTTACTGTAGTATTAGTTTATATATAGTTATTGTTTACTGTAGTACTAGTTTATATATGGATATTATTTACTGTAGTACTAGTTTATATATATATATATATTATTTACTGTAGTACTAGTTTATATATAGATATTATTTACTGTAGTACTAGTTTATATATATATATTATTTACTGTAGTACTAGTTTATATATAGATATTATTTACTGTAGTACTAGTTTATATATAGATATTATTTACTGTAGTACTAGTTTATATTGTCGGCGTCTGTGGCCTAATGGATATGAACGCAGTTTCATAATCCAGATATACCAGGTTCGAAACCTGCTGCAGGCGGTTTGGTAGCAGATCGCTTTGTGTGGATTTTTAACAATGGTATAAGCGCCGTACCGTTCAGAAAGCAATGGCAAACTACTGAATGAAAAAATTGCCTAGAAAAATCACAAACAGCCAATAAAAGCTGGGGTTGATTGCCACGTCCTGTAAAGGATAAGCAACTAACTTAACTAGTTTATATATAGATATTATTTACTGTAGTATTAGTTTATACAGAGATATTATTTACTGTAGTATTAGTTTATATATAGATATTGTTTACTGTAGTATTAGTTTATATATAGATATTATTTACTGTAGTATTAGTTTATTCAGAGATATTATTTACTGTAGTATTAGTTTATATATAGATATTGTTTACTGTAGTATTAGTTTATATATAGATATTATTTACTGTAGTATTAGTTTATATATAGATATTGTTTACTGTAGTATTAGTTTATATATATATATTATTTACTGTAGTATTAGTTTATACAGAGATATTATTTACTGTAGTATTAGTTTATACATAGATATTATTTACTGTAGTATTAGTTTATATATAGATATTATTTACTGTAGTATTAGTTTATACAGAGATATTATTTACTGTAGTATTAGTTTATATATAGATATTGTTTACTGTAGTATTAGTTTATATATAGATATTATTTACTGTAGTATTAGTTTATATATAGATATTATTTACTGTAGTACTAGTTTATATATAGATATTGTTTACTGTAGTACTAGTTTATATATAGATATTATTTACTGTAGTATTAGTTTATATATAGATATTATTTACTGTAGTATTAGTTCATATATAGATATTATTTACTGTAGTACTAGTTTATATATAGATATTGTTTACTGTAGTATTAGTTTATATATAGATATTATTTACTGTAGTATTAGTTTATACAGAGATATTATTTACTGTAGTATTAGTTTATATATAGATATTGTTTACTGTAGTATTAGTTTATATATAGATATTATTTACTGTAGTATTAGTTTATACAGAGATATTATTTACTGTAGTATTAGTTTATATATAGATATTGTTTTCTGTAGTATTAATTTATATATAGATATTATTTACTGTAGTATTAGTTTATATATAGATATTGTTTACTGTAGTATTAGTTTATATATAGATATTATTTACTGTAGTACTAGTTTATATATAGATATTGTTTACTGTAGTACTAGTTTATATATAGATATTATTTACTGTAGTATTAGTTTATATATAGATATTATTTACTGTAGTATTAGTTTATATATAGATATTATTTACTGTAGTACTAGTTTATATATAGATATTGTTTACTGTATTATTAGTTTATATATAGATATTATTTACTGTAGTACTAATTTATATATAGATATTGTTTACTGTAGTATTAGTTTATATATAGATATTATTTACTGTAGTATTAGTTTATATATAGATATTATTTACTGTAGTACTAGTTTATATATAGATACTGTTTACTGTAGTATTAGTTTATATATAGATATTATTTACTGTAGTACTAGTTTATATATAGATATTGTTTACTGTAGTATTAGTTTATATATAGATATTATTTACTGTAGTACTAGTTTATATATAGATATTGTTTACTGTAGTACTAGTTTATATATAGATATTGTTTGCTGTGGTACTAGTTTATATATAGATTTTGTTTACTGTAGTATTAGTTTATATATAGATATTATTTACTGTAGTACTAGTTTATATATAGATATTGTTTACTGTAGTATTAGTTTATATATAGATATTATTTACTGTAGTACTAGTTTATATATAGATATTATTTACTGTAGTATTAGTTTATATATAGATATTATTTACTGTAGTACTAGTTTATATATAGATATTATTTACTGTAGTACTAGTTTATATATAGATATTATTTACTGTAGTATTAGTTTATATATATAGATACTGTTTACTGTAGTATTAGTTTATATATAGATATTATTTACTGTAGTATTAGTTTATATATAGATATTATTTACTGTAGTATTAGTTTATATATAGTTATTGTTTACTGTAGTACTAGTTTATATATAGATATTATTTACTGTAGTACTAGTTTATATATATATATATATATATATATATATATATATATATATATATATATATATATATATATATATATATATATATATATATATATATATATATATATATATATATATATATATATATATATATATATATATATATATATATATATATATATATATATTATTTACTGTAGTACTAGTTTATATATAGATATTATTTACTGTAGTACTAGTTTATATATATATATATATATATATTATTTACTGTAGTAATAGTTTATATATAGATATTATTTACTGTAGTACTAGTTTATATATAGATATTATTTACTGTAGTACTAGTTTATATTGTCTGCGTCTGTGGCCTAATGGATATGAACGCAGTTTCATAATCCAGATATACCAGGTTCGAAACCTGCTGCAGGCGGTTTGGTAGCAGATCGCTTTGTGTGGATTTTTAACAATGGTATAAGCGCCGTACCGTTCAGAAAGCAATGGCAAACTACTGAATGAAAAAATTGCCTAGAAAAATCACAAACAGCCAATAAAAGCTGGGGTTGATTGCCACGTCCTGTAAAGGATAAGCAACTAACTTAACTAGTTTATATATAGATATTATTTACTGTAGTACTAGTTTATATATAGATATTATTTACTGTAGTATTAGTTTATATATAGATATTATTTACTATAGTATTAGTTTATACAGAGATATTATTTACTGTAGTACTAGTTTATATATAGATATTATTTACTGTAGTATTAGTTTATATATAGATATTATTTACTGTAGTATTAGTTTATATATAGATATTATTTACTGTAGTATTAGTTTATACAGAGATATTATTTACTGTAGTACTAGTTTATATATAGATATTATTTACTGTAGTATTAGTTTATATATAGATATTATTTACTGTAATATTAGTTTATATATAGATATTATTTACTGTAGTACTAGTTTATATATAGATATTATTTACTGTAGTACTAGTTTATATATAGATATTATTTACTGTAGTATTAGTTTATACAGAGATATTATTTACTGTAGTACTAGTTTATATATAGATATTATTTACTGTAGTATTAGTTTATACAGAGATATTATTTACTGTAGTACTAGTTTATATATAGATATTGTTTACTGTAGTATTAGTTTATATATAGATATTATTTACTGTAGTTTTAGTTTATATATAGATATTATTTACTGTAGTACTAGTTTATATATAAATATTATTTACTGTAGTACTAGTTTATATATAGATATTATTTACTGTAGTATTAGTTTATATATAGATATTATTTACTGTAGTATTAGTGTATATATAGATATTATTTACTGTAGTACTAGTTTATATATAGATATTATTTACTGTAGTACTAGTTTATATATAGATATTATTTACTGTAGTATTAGTTTATATATAGATATTATTTACTGTAGTACTAGTTTATATATAGGTACTGTTTACTGTAGTATTAGTTTATATATAGATATTATTTACTGTAGTATTAGTTTATATATAGATATTATTTACTGTAGTATTAGTTTATATATAGATATTATTTACTGTAGTATCAGTTTATATATAGATATTATTTACTGTAGTATTAGTTTATATATAGATATTATTTACTGTAGTATTAGTTTATTTATAAATATTATTTACTGTAGTATTAGTTTATATATAGATATTATTTACTGTAGTATTAGTTAATATATAGATATTATTTACTGTAGTACTAGTTTATATATAGATATTATTTACTGTAGTACTAGTTTATATATAGATATTATTTACTGTAGTATTAGTTTATATATAGATATTATTACAGAAGAATTTTGCGCATTTGCTATAAAGAGCACAAAACAAATGTCTATGTTAGAGAGAAGATAAACACATATGCAGGCCACCAAGAACCACTTTTGTCAATAGTGAAACGTCGAAAGCTTGCCTGGTTTGGGCATGTAACTCGTCATGACTCCCTTTCGAAAACGATCCTCCAGGGAACAGTCGAAGGTAAACGGAGAAGAGGAAGGCAAAGAAAATCCTGGGCTGATAACATCAAAGAATGGGCAGGACACGGTTTCTCCACACTTGTACGCATTGCTGAGAATAGAGAGCAGTGGAGGACCCTGTCTGCTGATGCTTCCACCATGGCACCCCTACGACCCATGACGGGTTATGGGTTGAGATGATGATAGATATTATTTACTGTAGTACTAGTTTATATATAGATATTATTTACTGTATTACTAGTTTATATATAGATATTATTTACTGTAGTATTAGTTTATATATAGATATTATTTACTGTAGTTTTAGTTTATATATAGATATTATTTACTGTAGTATTAGTTTATATATAGATATTATTTACTGTAGTATTAGTTTATATATAGATATTATTTACTGTAGTATTAGTTTATATATAGATATTATTTACTGTAGTATTAGTTTATATATAGATATTATTTACTGTAGTATTAGTTTATATATAGATATTGTTTACTGTAGTATTAGTTTATATATAGATATTATTTACTGTAGTACTAGTTTATATATAGATATTATTTACTGTAGTATTAGTTTATATATAGATATTATTTACTGTAGTTTTAGTTAAATATAGATATTATTTACTGTAGTATTAGTTTATACTTACTTACTTAGTCGTTCCTCTTCTACCGTGAGGTGTAGAGGTTTGGAAGAGAGAGCGCCAGACTATTCTATCAGCTGTCTTCCTCCTGGCCTGGTTCCATTCTAGTCCTCGGTCCCTCAAAGATTGTCTAATGTTGTCCTCCCAGCGGACTCTGTGTCGTCCTGGGGGTCTGGATCCCTGGCTCTTTGTTTCCCATGCTTGTCGTGGTAGCCGATCTTCTCCCATTCTGCAGACATGGCCAAACCATCTTAGTTGGGACTGTTCTATTTGGGTCTGCAGCGGGTGGGATTTTAGGCCTTGACGTATCGTCTGGTTGCGGACCATGTCTCTTCTGTATTAGTTTATATATAGATATTATTTACTGTAGTACTAGTTTATATATAGATGCTGTTTACTGTAGTATTAGTTTATATATAGATATTATTTACTGTAGTATTAGTTTATATATAGATATTATTTACTGTAGTACTAGTTTATATATAGATATTGTTTACTGTCGTATTAGTTTATAAATAGATATTATTTACTATAGTATTACTTTATAAATAGATATTATCTACTGTACTACTAGGTTATATATAGATATTGTTTACTGTAGTACTAGGTTATATATAGATTCTGTTTACGAACGAACGAACTTTATTTTCAAAGGGTTAAGAATTGGGCTCGCAGTCCTGTCTAACATTCTGCCCTTCCATTCTCACTTATCTCGCATACTATACCCTTTCATTCCCACATTTTACTTTAAGTATTAAATTAAAGGCATAAAACATTATAAAGGCTATTTAACAGCATTCAATGACATTACCCAATCATAATCAAAATAAAGTATTTGTTTAAGCAAACAAGAACGTAATGAAACTAAGAAGAAAAAGAACAACAAATGGAAAAAACAAACAAACAAACAAATCCAAAACATCTTTAAATCAGACAATAATTCGAGTATGATCACTTTGGGGTAGTTTAGAATCGGAACTCCTGAAATATTTGAACAGTCTGCTATTGAGTGAGTAGGAAATCCGCGTTTTTCTTTGCTCTCCCTAACTCAAGAGCAGAATTAGATAGAACGAACGAACGAACGAACGTATGAACTTTATCTTCCAATGGTTTAGAATTGGACACGCAGGCCTGTCTAACATTCTGCACATCCTTTCTCTCGTCTCCCATACTGAATTCATTTATCCTTGTTATGAGTAAAATTCATAACATGTGTGTCGATATCATTAGATGGTTCGACAAGGCTTCTTGTTTGTTTATTATATGTAGTCCTTGGTAACACAGGAAGTGACGTCATTGCCTCGAGGTGTAGATTGGCAGACGTCAAAGTTGCCATTGGCAGTCGTGAGAGATCGGCTGCTAGGGACTTCGATGTGTGTAGTTATGGCGAGTGGACGCATGTCTCTGAGCTCCTAATATATATTAATATTGTGTCAAATCCCTATGATGTTCCAGCACTAGATCATCAATATGCTTCTGTGAGATGTATCTAGTTATATTTTACAAGGGAAAAAGGAATTCTGTTGAAAAAATGAGTCTGAATTAAATAAACTTTGTAATCGATCAAACGACAGTGTTTCGAGCTACGACAGTACAGAGACCCCTTTATGACTGCATATGTAATGCCATAAGATATTGGCTTGATTATAAACATGAATATGGAGCAGCGTCTCAAGTTATATTAAACCTATTGTTTCGTGCCACTTCGCCTTAATGACTTTGCTACAACCTTTTATGTGGATTGTGTGCGGTGGTCTTGATGTGAAACCCTAGCAATTTTCCTTGGCCAAAGTAACCAGTGTGTTACTACATATAACATTCAATATAAATTAATATAAGACCATTCAACGTACGCAACATTTATGGAGGCCTCAAGCCGGGATCATGAATCCAGTGTCGTATGGTGATGTCAGGAAAATTTTTTCAAGCCATTGGACTTTGTTTTCTGCCCAGTACAGTATTTTTCAAAATGGCGGTGTGTGTCAGCTGCTGGCTGCTTTGCTAATCCTAACCGTGGTCAACACGGAGTTTGTATCATCGTTCCTTGTGAAGGAGGCTGAAACCAGGAGGATTTTTTCTGGAATACAGATAAGTATATGTATAGATGCATACAGCGTGTGATGTTAAGAATCTCGTTTGTCAGAGTTCTTTCTTTATGTTATATGTATTTTCGTATCTATATGTTTTTGTATTAAGCGGGCTGGTTGGGGGGACCTATGAATTCATCAATACCTCCTTGAACGGTCGTGAGTTCATGGGCGTTCTGTAGTTTGTATCTGATTTTTTTCAAATTAAGGGGCCGGCGAACATAGCTGAGTGTTACTGCCTTAATTGAATTAACAAGATTCATTATTTGTTTAGTTGTGAAGATCCTGTTATTTTGTAAGTTTGTTATTGTTGTCAAGTTAATTGTAATTTTATTCAGTTTTTCTCCATTATTGTTTGTAAATTGTTCATCTCACCTTGCTATCCCTTAGTTATTAGATGTCATATATGTTGTGAAATTGTGCTTGTATTGTCATAAGTGTGGTAGAGCTAAATTTTTTCATTGTTCTATAGTTCATACATTTCTGCCTTGGTTGATCATCAGTATTATCTTCAGTTAGCTCTTTCACTGTATCCTGTAATCTTGTTTGTATCTATTTTTTTTTTGCTCCTATAATAACATCTAATATTACATGCAGTTGATTGATTTTGAGTGGTGAAATAATCGTTGCTAATATTGCTCACATATTCTTGATATAATATTTGATTTGTTATTGGACCATTTGCAGTCACAATAATAGTGAATTATGGCTACCTTGGAGTATTTTATGAAGATTGGAAAAGAATTTGGTTTGGAGGGTGAAGCTTTGAAGACCTATGCAGACAATGAACTCAGAGATCAAAGACAATTTGATAGAGAGAAAAAAGGGGAGGAATTGGCTGCGAAGAGGAGAATAGAAGAATTGCAATTAGTTGAGAAAAGTAGAGAAGAAGAATTAGCTGAGAGGAGGAGACAAGATGAATTGGCTCAAGAGAATAAGAGAAGAGAATATGAACTTGAAGAGAAAAAATTGGCACATGCACAGGCTCAGGCTGAAATAAAAGCACAACAGGAACTTGAGGAAAAGAAATTAGCCTCTGCTCAAAGAATGGCAGAGCTTGAATTAGAAAAGTTGAGGCTTCAACATCCTCAGGCTCATCCAGCAAGTAGTGAGGCTGAAAAAAGACCATGCTTCCACTTTTAGGCTTAATTTGCCAAAATGTAGTCCAAATATTGATGACATTCCATGCTTCTTAAATAAGTATGAAACGTATTGCGAAGAGTTTAAGATTGATAAAGCTACATTGCCTAGTAGGTTGATGACTTTATTGGTGGGTGAGGCTCTTACTGCAGTCTGCACCATGGATGATCAGAGTCGAAATGATTATGAAGCTGTAAAAGCTTTGTTGCTAAAGAAGTATCAATTGGATGAAAATGGGTCTAGGTTAAAGCTAAAATCATTGTTACCCGATTCAGCTAAGGATTTTGCTGAATTTGTCTCATCTGTTAAGCTTTGTTTTTCTAGATGGGTTGATTTGTCAAAAATTGATAAAACTTTTGAACGGCTGGCTGATTTAATTCTAAGAGACAAAGTGCTGTCTTCAATCAGTGGTGACCTTTTATCATTCCTACAGGAGAGAAAACCTGAAACAGTATCTCTTATGGAAAATCTTGGACGGCAATACCAAATTGCACATCCTGGTAGGAACCTTAGCAAAAATAACATTATGGATTCATTGCCAGTGGCATCTGCTAGGACTGTGATGCCTAATTCACCTGGACAAAGATCTAATAGCATGGATAGAAACTTTCTTGTAAATCGAGATCATAATAATGGATTTTTCAGGGGAGATATAATTTCAATAAAAGATCACAACAGCCTCAAAAAAGTTAGAACTCATATGATGATGAATTTTTTCTTACACAATCATCTTTCAGATCTAATGAATATCAGAACAGAAGTGTATATAATTTCAGATCAGGCAGAGGACAAAGGTCATCCCACAGGAATAATGACAATACTTTCAATAACAGAGGTTATCAACAAAACAATAACTTTAGGCAGTCCAGAAATCCTGAACGGTCCAATGCTGTTGTGCATCTCAATGACAGTAATCCAGTACAGAATACTAATGTTGTCTCTCATGCTAATGCATGTAGTGTGGACATATCCAACAGTACTAATTGTTCTGAATGTAATTCTTTGTTTCAGCCAGAGGGAGTTCCTAGGCTCCTGTGTGGACACCCTTTGCCAGTTATGTCCTCGTATGATGGGACAGGTTCACTAGTCTTTAATAAGGGTTTTGTTAACAACCAACTTGTTTCACTTCTCAGGGACACCGGGTGCACTACGGTTTAAGTGCGCAGATCGTTGGTGGATCAATCTGATTACACAGGGAAGGAGGTTAAATGCATTACATTCGGGGACACTGTGGAATACTATCCAACTGCAGAAGTATTCTTGGATACCCCGTACTTTACAGGGAGGACTCTCGTATGTCTGTTGAACAAACCTATTGCAGGAATAACCCTGGGAAATATTCCTGGACGTTGTGAGTGCTCTAAGTAAGATATTGTGAATTGGAAACAGCAACATTTGATTATGGCAAATGCAGTCACGACCAGAGCTCAGTCTCGTGCTGAAGTACATAATCAAAACCGAATCGATAATATTGTGGATGAGGTGATGAATGATGAATTGGGACTGAGGAGGTGGTGACTGATGAGGAGAAAAATGGTGAGAAGGAGGAAAATGATGATAATTTACAGGTGGAACTTATTGATAAGGATACATTCTTTCAGAGACAGAATGATGATGATTCCTAAGAGAAATTTTTTCAGGTTGCAAAATCTGATGATGAGGTGGTTGATGATAATTCTATACATTGGTACACTTTAAAGAATGAAATTTTAATTAGAAATTTCCAAGATTCCACATCTGCAAGAAAACAGATCATGGTACCAGCTTGTATCCGCCCATTTGTTTTACGACATACTCACGATATTAATTGCGCAGGGCATTTGGGGATTGCCAGGACAAACAGAGGGTTTTGTCTCATTTCTTTTGGCCTGGAGTGACAAAAGATGTAAAAGCTTTTTTGTCGCACATGCAAAGTTTGCCAGGATGTGGAAACTAAACGCTCCAAACATAATGCGCCTATCCAGGCATCAGATATATCATTGCGCCCTTTCGCAAAGATGGCGATTGACCTTATTGGTCCACTACCAATTACGTCAGCTAGAGGTCACCGACATGTGCTGACCTGCTTTGATATGTGCACGCGCTGGCCAAAGGCTATTCCTCTTAAGACTATATCGAATGTTGATGTCGCTGATGCGCTATTTTTAATTTTTAGTCGATTGGGTTTTCCCGAAAATATTCTGTCAGATCGGGGAACTCAATTCGTCTCTGACGTCATGACACAAGTGATGAAAGAGTTCGATATAAATCGTTCTCTTAGTAGTGTATATCACGCCAGTTCAAATGGGAAAATTGAGAGGCTCAATCGTTGCCTTAAGCAGATGTTAGGCAAGGCTACTACTAAGTACCCGCAAGACTGGGATAGAGTACTACCAGCAGTATTGTTCGCATATAGGGAAATACCCAACGAACATACTGGATTTGCGCCGTTTGAGTTAGTCTTTGGTGCTAAGCCTAGAGGACCCATGTCCATTCTAAAACAATTATTGGTTGGAGCTGACATGAATGAAAATGTTCAAACCTCTTATCAATAAGTGGTGAATTTGAGGAAAAAAATTATCGACGCATGCCAGATAGCAGTAGAGGAGTCAGAAAAGGCAAAGTTGAAGGCCCGATTGTTTGTAAATCAAAACAGGAAACTACGCCAATTATGGCCAGGTGATGATGACTATGCGTTACTACCAAATAAAGACAATACATTACTTGTTTCGTGGAGAGGACCGTATACTATTCTTGAGAAATTGCCAGATGTTGACTACATTGTATCTATCAAGGGAAAGGAAAAAACCTTTCATATCAACATGCTGCAGCAATTTCATTCTCGTCCTCCACATCTTAAACCAGTCTTTGAAGCTATCGACGAATCTATTGATCGTCGCTCTTCCCTGGCGGTGATACAGGCAGAATTATCTGACTTACCTGATGGTTCTGAGCCACTTTTATCTTTACCTAATCAACCACTGTTGTCTACTGAATGTTGGAAGGATATTTCTATTTCGCCAACTCTAGCTTCTTATTAGAAGGAACAAATGTCTTTGTTACTACAATCTTTTCCTGATGTGCTCACGGATGTTCCTGGGATTACTGATATCATTCAACATGATATCCTTCTGACAGATTTCAGACCTATCAAACTGAAACCACGTCCTATCCCTATTCATTTGCAATCACAGGTACAGGAAGAAATAAAGGATATGATAAAGTTAAATATAATTTCTCCATCACAATCTCCATACAGTTTTCCTATGGTATTTATTAGAAAGAAAGACAAATCCATTCGGATTTGCATTGATTTCAGACGTTTAAATGCTGTGACCATCCAGGACGCCGAACCTTTACCTTTATTGGATTCTTTACTAGATAGACTAGCTACGGCTATTTTCTTTAGTAAATTAGACTTGTCAAAAGGCTATTGGCAGGTTCCCTTATCGGACAAAGCTAAACCTTATACAACCTTCGCTACACCTCTAGGATTGTTTCAATTTAATTTTATGTCTTTTGGTCTTGTTAACGCTCCTGCTACTTTTGTTCGCATGATGCGCAAAATTTTCTCTGACCATGATGACATAATCACTTATATTGATCATATTTGTCTTTTTCATCAATCTTGGGAGGAACATGTTCGTGGAGTTCAGTCTTTGTTGAATACTTTGCGTCTTCATAATCTGACTGCTAGACCATCCAAAACAAGAATAGGATTCATTGAAATTTCTTTTCTTGGTCGTAAGGTAGGAGGTGGTTTTCTTAACCTGAAGATTCAACTATCTCTAAAATCTTGAAACTTGAAATTCCTAAAACTAAAAAACAGGTCCGCAGTCTGTTAGGTTTGATAGGTTTCTATAGAAAATTCTTGCCAAATTTTTCGGAAATTACTTCAGTTCTGTCTTCGTTGTTAAGAAAGAACTCCCCAAACAGGATTGTTTGGTCACATGTTTGCGATATTTCTCTAAATGTACTTAAAAAACCTGTTTTTCCAAATCACCAATTTTGAGATTACTTGGCGCTCGATTTCTCTTTGTCCTTAGAGTCGACGCCTCTGGATCAGGAAACGTCGGAACGCTTATGCAGGAATTCGATGGTTTTTTGCATCCAATCCTCTACGTCAGTAGAAAATTAACTCCAACGGAACAGAAGTACCCGATTGTGGAAAGGGAGCAGCTTGCGATTGTTTTTTGGTTCTCCAAACTCCAGAGATATCTTATGGGATCAAGATTCTTTTTGGAGACAGATCTGAAGGCTCTGTCCTATCTAAAAACTGCAAGATTTATGAATGAGAGGGCTGTCAGGGCATCACTTGCACTTCAGCCTTACGATTATGAAATACGAGCTTTCATGGGCAGTCAGAATGTTGTAGCGGATGTACTGTCTCGATGTGTAAAGGACCCTATGTCACCAATCAACTCGAGAAATGCAGGCGACTTGTAATGTTGAAACTAACCTGTGGATTGACTTCGTGATATGGTGACCCGTGGAATATTGCACTTATGATAACGTTTTTCTCTGACACTACTGAGGTTCAACAGAATTTTCAATGGTATTACTGAAGTCCAAGGGTAGAAGATACCATAACCTGCTGTAAGATGCTAATGCTGGGAACTATTTTAAATTGTCGCATTTTGAAGAAAATCTTTCAATGACTTGTGTGACAGTGCTTACAAGTATTAATCGGTTCACACGGCACCTGATGTCGATGAATGCTTAAATGCTCAATTTCGTGTAATAACTCTTTCAACTCAGCGCATTAAATGGATATATTGTGCCTTATTGACAGTGATCATATTCCGTTTACAGACTAACGAACACACATTATGTGGGATGATGAAAATACGGTGACTTGAGGATATTTCATGCATACGTGTGTTTTCATTTTAATATGGATAACGGCATCTACAGATGAAGGGACATAGCTCTAGAATGACTCGCATGATCAAGGGAAATTACTAAGAAATTTCTTATCTGACGTTTTTCGGTTTTCAATCTCTTTCGACTTAACATTTGTAATTAAGATAAACATACTATTGTATGGAGGTGAATCAAGAACATTGACAATGAGTTATTTGGACATATTTTCACTGGACTTTGTTTGATATTTCATTAATGGGTAGAATACCATTACACTACGCATTTTAACTACTGTGCTTAAATTGAGTGTTAATTAATTTTAATTCGCCAGATATGATTTGTTCTTTAATACAAATCTTTTTCACACTCACGCTAGATTTTGAATCAATATATATTGCTGATAGTACATACTATTATCTATTCGTACAACTCATCAGCATATTCGTATTTAATTGCTCACACAATAGTGTTAGATGCAAGATAACATTTTAATGATACCACAGTACACTTTTGCTGACTAGTACTTAAGAGGTACAATTAACCTTAATTTTTGTTGGTATATAATGTTGCATTCATTCACGTTCTTAGTATGATTGTCTGCCTCATTTCATCTATTGACTTTATTACATATGTATATCCTCTTTAATGCTTTGCATTATTGCTATTGATTAATAAGAAATTAATTGACTACTGATACTGGACTTGACAGATAGGTGTTATTGGACGGTGTGAGGTATGTGAGTGCATGTATTGCTATCATCATTTTTTAAAACATATTGAGTACTTTTAGTGATGGCCACCTCACATTGCTGTTAAAACGATTTATGTCCTTGGTAGTCTTTGGCTTTGGTTTTCTTTACTACTGTCCACACATTGAGTGTTTAATTGCCTACTCTGTGGCAGAAACCTGGGTGCTATGCTATTTCGTACTGACAGTGAAGTTTGATTACACCAAATTTCACTATGGTGATGTTATACTCACACCACGGAAATAATGAAAACTTTGTTTCCATTATTTGGGGGGGGGGGGGAAGTAATGTTACGAGTAAAATTCAAAACATGCGTGTCGATATCATTAGATGGTTCGACAAGGCTTCTTGTTTGTTTATTATATGTAGTTCTTGGTAACACAGGAAGTGACGTCATTGCCTCGAGGTGTAGATTGGCAGACGTCAAAGTTGCCATTGGCAGTCGTGAGAGATCGGCTGCTAGGGACTTCGATGTGTGTAGTTATGGCGAGTGGACGCATGTCTCTGAGCTCCTAATATATATTAATATTGTGTCAAATCCCTATGATGTTCCAGCACTAGATCATCAATATGCTTCTGTGAGATGTATCTAGTTATATTTTACAAGGGAGAAAGGAATTCTGTTGAAACAGTGAGTCTGAATTAAATAAACTTTGTAGTCGATCAAACGACAGTGTTTCGAGCTATGACAGTACAGAGACCGCTTTATGACTGCATATGTAATGCCATAAGATATTGGCCTGATTATAAACATGAATACGGAGCAGCGTCTCAAGTTATATTAAACCTATTGTTTCGTGCCACTTCGCCTTAATGACCTTGCTACAACCTTTTATGTGGATTGTGTGCGGTGGTCTTGATGTGAAACCCTAGCAGTTTTCCTTGGCCAAAGTAACCAGTGTGTTATTACATATAACATTCAATATAAATTAATATAAGACCATTCAACGTACGCAACAATCCTACACATGCATTTTCAATTTTATTTTTAAAAAACCAAATCAATGCAATGTAACAAAGTAAAATCCCAACATTGTAAAAGTATAACAGTTACGCACATTTACAGAACATCATAATCAATAATGAACAGGGCATGAATAATCCTTAAAAAATACACATCATATTAGAAAATGATTTGGGAACATAACTAAATTAGGGTGGCATATAATCTGCACTCATGATGTATTTGAAAAGTCTGCAATTGTATGAATATGGACTAAGTGTGCTTTTTAGGGGGTGTGGAAGATTGTTCAACAGATGAGCAGCAGAAAATGCTAAACTTTTCTTGAATAAGCCTTGGCTTGGGCACGTATAATATGTTTAAGCGTTGGCTGTGTCTTCCGTTGTATTTGAAAATAGGCCACAGGTACGTTGGAGCATTCTGTGATAGGATTTTGTGAATGAATTTGGCTTTGTTGAAGAGGAAGCGCTTTCTTAGAGGTAATATGTTAAGATGTTAATGTAGATCTACTAAGTGTGTTAGGTGTTCATCATAAACTAGGCGCACTGCACGTTTTTGTAATGAATGGAGTCTCTTTGTGTTGGACATGGAGCAGCCATCCCAGATTGTGGAGCAATAGTCTAGGCGTGTTTGTATTTGGGATATATACGAGTAGAACATCTTCCTTGCCTTCTCATCTAGAAATTGTTTGATCTTAGCTAACTGGTAAACTTTCTGTGCCGTTTGTTTGGTTAGTGCAAGT
Organism: Oreohelix idahoensis; assembly: GCA_024509875.1. Classification (NCBI taxonomy): domain Eukaryota; kingdom Metazoa; phylum Mollusca; class Gastropoda; order Stylommatophora; family Oreohelicidae; genus Oreohelix; species Oreohelix idahoensis. The sequence continues at coordinate 86,275 of JAMPIV010003903.1, forward strand.
ACATGCGAATTCCAACTTAAATGTTGGTCAGCTATGAGTCCTAGTATTTTGTGTTCATTTACATTATCACTTAGTGAAGTGCCAATATAGAGCTGAAGTGTTGTTTTCAGTGAGTTTTGTAATTTTTGCTTAGTTGATGTTATCATACATTTTGTTTTAATGATATTTATTTGCATACGATTTTTGTTGCTCCTTTTGATACGATTGTCTACATCAGTTTGTAATAATACTTCTAGTGTGTTGCAACTTTTATCACTTGTGTAAATGGTACAGTCATCAGCAAATAGGTCGCAGAATAAGTGCTTGATGTGTTGTGGCAGGTCATTTATGTATACGAAAAAAAGTAAAGGACCTAGAATTGAACGCTGAGAAACTCCAGTATTGATCATCGTTGGGCTTGACAAGGAATTATTGTAACACACTACTTGCTGTCAGTCGGACAGGAATGATTTAAATAATGACACTAGTTTAAAGTTAACTTTTATTGTCTCTAATTTTCTTATTAAAATAACGTGATCTATCATATCGAATGCTTTTCTAAAGTCTGCAAAGGTTGCTCCACATCATCATCATCATGTGACGTATTCTTTCCAGAACGTTGTCTCCATTACAACTGCTCTGAACGCATCACGATTCTGAGCAAGTCGACCTGCATCAGCCAAAGACAAGTTCAGACTCTCTGTGATGTCCTGGGTCCACCGTCGTCTAGGTCGACCCCTTTCCCTTTTTCCAGGGACCATGCCTTCCATCACCATTTTTTCCAGACTTTTATGTCTTTTTATATGACCGACAAATTTCAGCTTCCGTATTGCGATGGTATTTAGGAGCCAATTTTCCTCTACGTTTAGTGAGTGCAGTACTTCTCTGTTGGTCTTTTTTCTGTCCAGGGTATTCTCAACATCCTTCTGTAGCATTTCATTTCGAATGATGTAATCTTTTTTGCAACTGTTTTATTGAGTGTCCATGTCTCGCAGCCGTATGTTGCTACTGGGAATATACATGCTGTGATCAGTTGTAACTTTGTTTCTTTGCTTGTGTCTTGCCATAGGTTTTTCATCTGTATTAGCTTATGTGAGGCAATTGCAAGTCTTCTTTTAATTTCTACTGCACAGTCGCCAGAGCTGGTGATGATTGATCCTAAGTATTCGAAATCATTAACACTTTCCAGTTCTTCGTTATCAATTTCAATTTCTGGTTTGGTCTATACTTTGTCTGTTGTCAATACTGTGGTCTTCTTGGCGTTTAGGTATAGATTCTGGGCCTCGCTGTGTTTTTTGGTGGACAGAATTAATTGTTCAAATCCTTCTGGGTTGGTCGATAGGAGGACTGTGTCGTCAGCATATCTGATTTCGGGATCTGGTACCCGCCGATGTTAAATGAGTCAAACTCTGTGTGTTCTTGGTCATCTCTTACGTTTCTCGCGATATTCTCGGCATAATTGTTAAACAGGTAAGGGGAAAGGGTACAGCCTTGTTTTACTCCTTTCTGTACTTCAAACCATTTTGATGTTTCCCCCTCTATTCTTACGGCTGCCTGTTGTTCTTGGTACAGCAGTGCGATGAGTTGTATAAGGTGGTTTTGAAATCGCATATTTTCCATAATAGTCCATAACTGCTGATGTTGTACATAGTCGAATGCATTGGTGTAATCAATGAAACAAGTATATAGGTCAACGTTGAATTCTCTACACTTTTCTATGATGATCCTCATATTGAATATATGATCTCTAGTGCCTCTGCCTGGTCGAAAATCCACCTGTACGTTTATTTCTGTTTCTATCTTTTGTTGCATCCTTTTCATTATGATTTGTAATAGTATTTTGCTGGCATGGCTTATAAGAGCTTTAGTTCTGTAGTTTGTGCACAGATTCAGGTTGCCCTTTTTTGGCAAGAGTATGTAAACTGATCTTTTCAATTCCTTGGGCCAAATTCCGCTTTGCCATATCTTGCAGCATAATGCATGGTATATATGAGCGCTGCCTTCTCCTCCTGCCTGTTATCATTTCAGCTGTTATTTCATCACAACCAGGAGATTGTCCACTTTTCAAGTGTTTGATTGCGTTTCGGACTTCCTATATGGTAGGATCTGGTTCACGTTCCGCTACATTCATGACGTTGTTATCTGCCGTTTTGTTTATTTCAGTATACATTTTTGACAGTACTCCTTCCATCTGTTCAGAATATCTTTACGTTCTGTTAGAGTGTCGCCTTTCTTGTCGTTTATTGCTCGAAGTGATGGTTTAAAGTTGCTGTTCTTCAATGTTCTTACTTCAGAAAACATATTCTTACTCAATCCCTGTTCGCACATTTCCTCTAGTTTCCTGCAGGTGTCGTTTATGTATTGTTGTTTGTCTTTTCTGACTCGTTTTTTAATCTGTTTTGTGTATTCATTGTACAGTTCTTGATTTTCTGTGTCTTTTTTGGACCATTTTTCTTCTTTCTACCACCAATTTCAGTTTTTCGTCTGAGATGTTTTCTCCTCTCTTTATACCTCTTTTAGGAAACCTCTGTGCATTTGTAATGTAAACATCTCTGATGTTATTGGCAAGTTCATCTGGTGTCATTTCCTCCTGTACTGCCATAAGAACGTCAAATTTGTTCTGAACATCGACACTGTACTCTTCTGGTATGGCGCTTGTGTCATAACGTATTACTTTGTCGCTTGTAACGACTTTTTTCAGTTTGATCTTGAAGTTTGCAGCAAGAAGTTCATGGTCGGAGTCACAGTCTGCACCTGGGAGAGTCTTGATGGATGAGATACATGATCGCCACCTTTGTTGTATTAAGATGTAATCTATTTGGTTCTTGCTTTTTCCGTCCGGTGACGTCCATGTATATAGTCTTCTAGGGTGTTGCATAAAAAGAGTATTTGTGATGACTAGGTTGTTTTCTAGGCAGAATGTTGTCAAGCGTTCTCCTCTCTCATTTCTCTGACCCAATCCATAACTTCCTTTCACTCTTTTTTCATGTTCTAATCTTTCGTTTCCAACTTTGGCATTAAAATCTCCCATTATTATCCTAATATCTTGCTTATTTGCTTTCTCTAATGCGTGATGCAGTTCATTGTAAAAATCTTCAATTTCATGTTCTTCAGCAGCTGCTGTTGGCGCATATGTTTGTATAATTGTGGTGTTCTTTCTTTTTCCTTTCAGTCTGATTGTGACAATGCGGTCATTTATGGGATTATATGGTTCATTTATAGGATTATATGGGTCATTTATGGGATTATATGGTCATTTATGGGATTATATCCTAATAGGGAGGCCAGCTGTCCTTTTGCTCCACATATGTTATCGTTATTGATGTTGAGGTGCCAATTGTTTATCATCTTAGTTAAGGCGGAGTGGCATGAATGCTGTTGTCTAAACCCTGACTGACTGTCAATTAACAAGTCATTACTAACTAGGTACTGTAGTGTTGTTTTATGTATGTGTTTTTCTAGTGGTTTAGATAGCGATGATAAAAGCGAGATTGGTCTGTAGTTGCCGAGATTACTATTATCTGATGAACCAGGTTTGAAAAGGGGATTTACTTTAGCGATTTTAAAGGCCGAAGAAAATAACTCTTAGCGATACATTGATTATATGTGTGATGGGGCCGAAAAGGAGACGCCCGCCCCCTTCCTGTTTTTGGGCAGATTTATCGCCCATGTATTTTAGAAGTGCGCGCATGTATTTTAGAAGTGCGCGAAGCATGCTGAGATGTAAATTCTTCAAGATTGATGAAAAGGCCACAATAAAGCCTTAAAAATAGAGTTGTGGTGTAGAATTGTGTTTTTGCTCTAGAAATAGTGTATATTTCTGTGTTTTCATGCCTTCTAAAGCGATAATCGCGTGTGATATTTAAGTAGCCAGATTGATACGCGTGGCGCGCGGTGAATTGAGTGATTCGACCGCGGTTTATATAAAGAAATAGCGATCGGCAAAAGGCCGATTTGAAGATTCAGCCCACACGAGAGAGCAAACGACGAGGTGACCAGTGTAGGTAGCAGATGGACTAGAGCACGTGAGAAGCGCAGTTTGTAGAATTTAGCATTCGTGTTCTATAAGTCTGAATCAGCACGTGAGTTAATTTAAATTAGAATTAGTTTTATATAATTCTGAAATTGTATTCAGCACGAGTCTGTTTTAATGTTTAGTGATATAGATAGATGTTTCCAAAGGAAATGTCTTTTTAGGACATTATGATTCAGTCTCGAAATGATAGATGAGTGAAAATAATGTTTGATCGGTTTTATTAGGCACGCAAAGCCCAAATCACAGATGTGAGAGTTTAAGAGCAATTATGTCAGTCATCAGACCGGGCAAGAAAGGCAAATTTAGTAGGAGAGTGTTTTATACATGAAACTGGACAGAGAAGCATCTATTACTTGAATTTAGATGATATTGGCTTGTTAGCAAAATATCAAGATAGCGCCACGTGGTGATTGTATAAAAGCGGCGCCAGCAAGTCTGCATTTAACACTCCTAGTTATCACTTAATGTTACGCAGTTTTAGATCGCGTGAATCAACACGTGGGTGGAAGCAGATTAAGATAATTTTCCCCAGTAAAGGAAAGAGATAGTTTTCGTGTTAATGCCAGTTTTGTTAAAGTCAAGAGTAATTATTTTATTTCTTTAATGTAAAAGTAATTAAGTGTATTTCACGATAGCCTACTTATCATAATTCTACTGTATATATTTAATGGGTTACTGTGAGGTGAGAATATGTATTTAGATTTCTGGAGAGCGCGAGGCCACTCCTTGGGCGTAAAGCGCATTTGAGACATAAATGTTGCTGTTTGCTCCTTGCGGAGCAGGGCGACACCAGTGCGGCTGAATCCTACAGAAGCCTGCATGAAGCATTTATATGCTATGGCAGTGATTTGTTTCGGTAACGATGTGTTTCATGTGATGAGATTCCCAGTCTCATCAGTGGTCATATACGACACGCTTGTTGCCAGGCGCACCAGTCGTCACATACGACATGCTTCCGAATGCAGTAACGAATATTGAGATAGATCAGTTACGAGGTAGTAGCTTATTCTCATTACTGAGAGTATTTGATGTACATATAGTTGAATATTATTTTATGTCCATTTTATGATTATTTAATTATGGTTACGTGAGGAATGGTTGTGAGAGCACGTGGGCTCACTTCAAGATATATATTTCTCTTCTCCGCTCCTGAGGGAGCATGGGGCCAACAGTGTGGTTTGCCTCCATATTAAGTATTCATATGCTAGGGCAGTAGTGTTTCGGTAGCAATCTGTGTTACATGGTGAGATTGCCAGCCCCACGCACAACACCTTACTAGTCTCATTGGACGACATGCATGAGTGTGTGTGTGTGTGTGATAGCTGAGTGTGTGCTCTTGTAGTAGTGGTTTCGGTAGCAACCTGTGTTACATGGTGAGATTGCCAGCCCCACGCACAACACCTTACTAGTCGCATTGGATGACACGCATGAGTGCGTGCGTGTGTGATAGTTGAGGGTGTCAGGTAGTACACGTGGAAGGACTGTTTGACAGGTGACAGCGTGGTGTTTCTCATTCAGTATTATATTATGATTTTAACTATTCTGTGCTTTGTTTGCTTCTTCAGATTAGCATCGGGCACTGTTGGGTGTTTTGTTTTGTTTTGTTTAGTTTAGTTTCGTTTTGTTATGTTCGCTAGTTTATTTGTTTAATGTTTGCTTTGTCACTGAATGGGTTGTAGAAATAAATATAGCCCCTGCCTCTAGAATCAAGAGTTTTATTGTTGTTCGGGTCGGTGCGAGTGTGACAAGAGAGTGATCACACATCACAATATAATCATCATCATCATCTCGCCCACCCTATCACATATGTATAAGTTAGTGATTCACTAATAGCTGGGGCAGCATAACTTAGTATTAAATTGCTAATTCCATCAAGCCCTGGTGAGCTATTATCTTTAAGGCTAAAAAGATAATTATACACTTCATTAACTGTCATCAAGGGAATGTCCGGTGGAACTGAGTTTGCACATTTTTTTTACTGTAATAATAATAATAATAATAAATTCTTTAAGCACCAAACACGGCGCATAAGGCAGAAACCAGTGCTCTCCAGGTTGTACGTTGTGACGCCACTCCTCTTAGCTCTTGCACATTATTTAGGCCCAACGTTCTTCCTTCTCTTATTATTGTTCTTCTGAGTGTTTCTTTTGGTCTTCCTTTTTCCTCTTACCCTCAGGAACCCAAGTGAGCGCCTGTAGTTACGAAACGGACTTTTTAAAACCGTGTACAGTACATAACATTGTTTCAACGTCATGTCTTTTATTTGGCGCTTATTTCATCTTTGGCTCTCTTTAGAGGCTTTCTGGTTATTTCTCGCTCCAATGCTTTCTGGCTCGTTTGATTTCACCTTTCTCTGTGTACGCTCCTTTGAAGCTATCTCCTTCGTGCGTGGCCCCCCCCCCCCCCCCCCCCCCCCCCCCCCCCCCCCCCCCCGCTCCGGACATCCATGATACGGTTCATCTGTCAGACTGACTAGAATAACACTTTAATTGACTAAATATGTGCTACTCCTGATAAAATATTTGAATGGTTACATTAGCGTTAACATTCGATTTCAACTGCAGTTAAAAGTGTACAGGTCCATATTCTAGAGGGCGTTATCTTAAACAAATATGTTGTTATTTCATTCAGTCGGTTTACCTTGATCTACTGCACTTCAAACATGCTTGGACGTACTCAACGTCACAGTGGCCGCTGGGGTGTTTGTCTTATATAAATATATTGATGGAGCGTGCGACACGAGGCCAGGTACGAGCTCATGTATTATGGCCCACTTTAGAATATCGTCCCCGGTTCAGACACCCACAGAATGCTTGTCTGATGTTGGAGTGTATTTGTTGGTCGTGTTACCACATAAATCAGACAAACGTAGCCTGTCTCACCCCACCCTTCAGGCAGGTTTAAGTGTAACATTTGACATATATTCATTAAAGTTAACTTAATCACGAGGTTATCTCTACCTGTTACTCCTTCATGTTATATATTTATGCTATCCACCAACATTATTCATTCATGTCATTCATTTATATTATCCAATAATGTTTTCCACTTATATTATCCGATCCTATCAGACATTTACCTTATTCACTGACCAATTTCATCTCTCTGTGTGGAACAAAATATCTCTCAGTGATGGCAAAAGACTTACCACATGCCTACTTGAAAGCGGGCACAACGACACACCATCTAACAGCGGGCACAACGACATACCATCTAACAGCGGGCACAACGACATACCATCTAACAGCGGGCACAACGACATACCATCTAACAGCGGGCACAACGACATACCATCTAACAGCGGGCACAACGACATACCATCTAACAGCGGGCACAACGACATACCATCTAACAGGGAGGTATCCTAGGTACCCCATGGAGCACAGAGCATGCCAAAGTGATATGGCAAATAACAAGAGCAAAATCTGATCACACTGTAATCTGGTTGGATCTAGGTCACACGTATGGATCGGTCCCAGCCCGGATGTTATGCTGTCTCTTGAAATATATCATGCTTACTTAGTTGTTCCCCTTCTACCGTGAGGTGTAGAGGTGAAATATACCATGCACTAGAAGAAATGGTAGCAGTGCTGAAGCTGAGTTTACTACTAGATTCTGTCATATCTTCAACAAGGCTGTGCACGAACACGTTTTTGACCTACAGCTTAAATCGCAGGTACCATTTTACCAATCCTGGACGTGATGGCTGTGTAGGTACCATTTTACCAATCCTGGACGTGATGTCTGTGTAGGTACCATTTTACCAATCCTGGACGTGATGGCTGTGTAGGTACCATTTTACCAATCCTGGACGTGATGGCTGGCTGTGTAGGTACCATTTTACCAATCCTGGACGTGATGGCTGTGCAGGTACCATTGTACCAATCCTGGACGTGATGGCTGTGTAGGTACCATTTTACCAATCCTGGACGTGATGGCTGGCTGTGTAGGTACCATTTTACCAATCCTGGACGTGATGTCTGGCTGTGCAGGTACCATTTTACCAATCCTGGACGTGATGTCTGGCTGCGTAGGTACGATTTTACCTATCCTGGACGTGATGTCTGGCTGTACAGGTACCATTTTACCAATCCTGGACGTGATGGTTGTGTAGGTACCATTTTACCAATCCTGGACATGATGGCTGTGTAGGTACCATTTTACCAATCCTGGACGTGATGGCTGGTTGTACAGGTACCATTTTACCAATCCTGGACGTGATGGCTGTGCAGGTACCATTTTACCAATCCTGGACGTGATGGTTGTGTAGGTACCATTTTACCAATCCTGGACGTGATGGTTGTGTAGGTACCATTTTACCAATCCTGGACGTGATGGCTGTGTAGGTACCTGTTAGTTGGTTTTTTATGCGTGATGCAAATGTTGATGTATAGTTGGCCAGGTATGCGTGTCGATGTCACCTGAACAGTGTAATGGTGCGGTGAAGATCTGGGTCACTCACGCTGACAGCATGCATGGTCCTTGTACGATGATGATGATGATGTGAGACATGGGTGTGTGCAGACGCGAATGCGTTTAGGACTATATATGGTATACAATGCACCCAGTCACACTCGTACAGAAGCCAATGATGGTTGCAACTACCGGTAACAGTTCATACATTTATTCACAGCACTAACAGTAGTATCACACAGGAACAGTCAATGTAAACAGGATCATGTACATCATGTTAATTGAAATCGCTTGGTACATATCAGGCATTCTAAGGCTGGTAAACATTCAAATATGTGGGCATGGTCAACAGTGGTATGTCCTTTAACGTACAGTTCATATGGCCGCTTTGGTATCCCTGACTGAACGCGTCAGATACCTTAATAACTCCGTCATACAAAAGACGAGCCCTTAACTCATGTAATCCTATTACCAGGGCCGTCGTTCAAATTGGCATAACACGCCAGTTACATCTGTTCATGCGGTAGAATAGTGGCCATTACACAGAGCCTCGATATGACTTCAGCTGTGTATTCTTCATTAAGCAGGTTGTATAAACCCTGCTATAATGTTTGTATAAGTATACCGCCAACCTGCGGTTTCCACCATATATAACTTCGTCACTGGACTTCTGATCGAATGAAGACGAATAGTCTTAAATGGCTACCTCGAGCACAAAATATAGGTTCTGCATTACAGGAACGGTGAGCTGTTCTCATGGCTAGGTAATCCTTTAACAAATTCTGCAACCGAATGCATAGTAATGATAAAGTCGGTGTTACCTTGAAACGAATCCTCAGAACACAAGAAACAACACTGTCGTCATTCCTTCTTCTTCTTCTTTGACCCTTAGCCGCCGACCATCAAAGCAGTCAGTGGCCATCACGCCTAGTGGCGTCTTGTAGGGCAACAACAAATTGATTCCACTGTGCTCGGTCGGTGGCCATCCTTCGTACAGTGCCCCAACTCTGGTTCATTCTTTGCATCTCAGCCTCCACACTCCTCCGCCAGGTTGTTTTTGGTCGGCCTCTCTTTCGTTTTCCTTCAGGGGTCCAAAGCATAGCTGTTCTTGTGATGGCATCGGGGTCTCTTCTGAGGACATGACCAACCCAGCTCCAGCGTCTGCCAGCTATGATGGTGTGCATGTCTTCTTGCTTGCTACGAGTAAGCAGATCTTGGTTAGTGATGGTATTTGGCCAAAAGATTCGGTGAATTTTTCTTAGGCATGTTGTGTGAAAAGAGGACAATTTCGACATTTCCTTCTCTGTAACTCTCCAGCATTCCGCACCATAGAGAAGCACAGAAAGCACACCGCTCTGATATAATCTTAATTTTGTGCTTGAGCTGTATTGGGACTTCCAGATGTTGTTTAGGCTAAAGAAGGCTGTTCTTGCCTTATTCATTCTGATGTTGATGTCTTTGCCTGCTCCGCCGTCTGGTGTTACTATGCTTCCTAGGTATGTGAAGGTATCTGTCTGTACCAATTGCTGATTCCTTACTGATATGGGCTCAGGGTTGCTCACATTGAGCGTCATGACCTCAGACTTCTTTAAATTGATATTCAAGCCCACCTGCTGGCTAAACATTATTAAGTCTATCCGTTTTTTCCTGGATGTGTTGATGTGAATGTGCTAGTAGTGCAATGTCAGTCGTCATTCCTGACGTACAGTAAATCACTGGGGAAAACTGCCAACACAGTCACTTCGAAGATTTTCCTTCCCCAGAATACAACGGACATTCACGTCCCACAGAAGCCAGTTCGCATCTCTACCTCCCGGAAGTCTAATTTAGCGCTCAACCACTGCGCATGGCAAATAGCCCAGAACTGTTTACCTTTGACCCTAAAGGTCAAACACAATGAATGAACCAAAAAGGGAGATAACCCCCAATCAACCTGACACAGCAAAGTTAAGACATAGTTACCCAACTTTGACCAGGGTGAAAAACATACAACCAATAAATCGACGTTTGAAACTCCATCAAAGATGACAGCAACATATTACTGCACCCCCCCCCCCCCCCTGTAAAAAAAAATGACACATTAAAAAAAATATATATATATCCATGAGCAAGATAGCACAAGCATCAATTATGCGCCCATGAAAGAATGAACCTAATATCAGGTACAATAGACGCATAAATAAAGCGTCTTTAGAGAGTAAAATCATCCCCCAACATAAGAGAAAATATTTCCTCTAAGCAAAACAAACTCGGGAGGTACCATTAAGAAATCTAAGTTGCTGGCAATACCAATCATAGGTATCAAAAATTGTCAAATACTATAACTATAGCAATATACAAATATCATGAACAACAATACTATACCATCAACATATCTAATGGATATATATCATGGATGGACATAACCAAATTTGTTAAAGTCATTATACATCATCCAAATAGTGACACAATTATGTTAATATATATTATGATATTAAGAACAGACATAAGTCTGGAAGTGTATCAGGAAATCTAGGACATAAGATTTAAATGGAATCATGTGGGCATCTAGACAATATGTCTGCCATCACATTATCCGAACCACGGATAGTTCGCACCGTGAAATGGAAAGGTTGAAGAGCAATAGCATAACGAGTAGATCTCGAGCTCTTCAAATCCTTACTTTGCATAGCTGTAAGAGCTTTTTGGTCGGTTTCCATAATGAAATGCGCGCCCAGAAGGAACCTTTGTAGCTTAAGAATGGACCAAACCATGGCCAACAATTCACGGTCTAAAACCGAGTAATTCCTTTCTGTCGCATTCAGCTTCCTAGAAATATACATTACAGGATGCAGAGTTCCTGAATACTCCTGCATTAGTGCCGCTCCAATCCCAGTGGAACAGGCATCACTACGAAGGACAAAAGTCTTATCAATCGTTGGTAGTCTTAAGATAGGATGAGATGAGAACAAATTCTTAACCTGATCCAATGACGATTGGCATTCTTGGGACCAACGCACCATATTAGGAGAACCTTTTTTAAATAACGTTGAAAGTGGTGCCATAATGGAGGATAGATTATCAATGAATCTTCCATAGAATTGTATTAATCCCAAGAGACTACGTACTTGCTTTTTTGTCTTCGGGACTGAGATATTTAATATCTTAGAAATGTTTTGGTCCTCTGTCTTCAACAGACCATGACCAACCCGATGACCCAGGAAAGAAATTTCACTAAACCTAACAAAAGCTTTAGAGGGTTTTGCAGTCAAACTATGCTCACGTAGAGTAGATAGTAATTCATTTAAACCTAAATAGTGTTCTTCCCAAGTATCACTGAACAGACAGATGTCGTCCAAATAGGCGATGACATCAGTACGATACGATAGAATTCGTCGCATCATGCGCACGAAAGTTGCTGGGGCGTTCATAAGCCCGAAAGGCATAAAATTCCACTGAAATAAACCCCTAGGTGTTGAAAAAGCAGTGTGAGGTTTGGCATGTTCCGTCAAAGGGACTTACCAATAACCTTTCGACAAGTCTAGTTTAGTAAAGAATTTAGATTTAGCAAGTCTAATAAGTAGATCATCTAATAAAGGCATGGGTTCAGCATCGAACTTCGTAACTTGATTTAATTTGCGATAATCAACGCAAAGACGTATGTTATTGTCTTTCTTTCGAACAATAACCATCGACGAAGAATAAGCTGAAGTGTATGGTTCAATTATTTTCAATTGAATCATTTCTTCCAATTCTTTCTCGACTTGTGATTGAAAATGAATAGGTATAGGGTATGGTCTTACTCTGATCGGATTACGATCAGTAAGTATGATGTCATGTTCAATGACATGTGTGTGTCCAGGAATGTCGGTAAGGACATCCTGAAATGATTGAAGCGTAGAAGATACTTGACGCTGTTCCTCAAAAGACAAGTTCGAAGAGACGGTAACGTTTTTCCATGATTCCGTAGAATTAAGTGGAATCACGGGAAGAGGTAAGTTAACATCAGAAAAAGTAGTTTCCTCATCCTGTAAAACGGACAGGGATGAGATATGACCATGTTGGACTGGAGAATCGTCCGTCGCCTGGAAAATAGGCTGTAAATAGTCTGGTCGTTCAATAAATTCCGTAAGCATATTTATATGAAAGGTTGTATGCCTTCCATCAACATCGACAATATAGTCGACATCCGAAATTTTAGAGACTATAGTGTATGGACCTTTCCAAGAAATGAGAAGTCTGTTCTCCCTCGAGGGAAGTAAGACAAACGCTTTGTCTCCAGGACAAAGTTGACGTAGGCGTCTTTTCTTATTAGCGAATCGCCTAGCCTTTTCTTTAGCAAATTCTGATGATGAAGTAGCTAACCTGCATGATTCGATAATTTTTTTTCCTAAGAGCGATGACATATTCATATGACGATTGTGTATCATCGTCAATATTATCGGCAGCGATCAAATCGTGTAGCAAGGACATAGGACCGCGCGGTTGCGCGCCAAAGACAAGTTCAAAAGGAGAAAATCCTGTATGCTCGTTGGGAACCTCTCTATAAGCAAAGAGAGCTGCAGGTAGGACCCTGTCCCAATCATCAGGATGATCCTCCGTTATCTTGCCAAGTAAGTTCTTTAGTGTCCTATTAAGACGTTTAACCAATCCATTGGACATTGGATGATAAATACTACTGAGAGACCTTTTAATGTCCAGAGTAGCCATTACCTGAGACATAGTGTAAGATATTAATTGAGTGCCGTGGTCTGATAGTATTTCTCCGGGGAATCCCAGACGAGAAAATATGAGCCAAAGAGCATCTGCGATATCGACAGTTGATATGCTTTTAAGAGGTATAGCCTCTGGCCAACGCGTGCACATGTCGACGCAAGTAAGGATAAATTGATGTCCTCTGGCTGACTTCATCTTAAACGGGCCAATAATGTCTATTGCCATTTTCTGAAACGGCCGAATAGGAATATCTATGGCCTGAATAGGTGCATCATGTCTTGGACCTCTAGACTTGACCTCTTGACAAATTTTGCAAGATCGGCAATAAATTCGTATGTCTTTGTTCACGAATGGCCAAAAGAAAGACGCAAGGACTCTAGTCTTAGTTATGGAAAAACCCATATGTCCAGCACACTGAGAATCGTGTGCATGTTGAAGAATTAAGGCTCTCACACACTTAGGCACAAGAATTTGCGAATGCATAGACTTGTCCGAGTGTTGTACCATTCGTACCAGTATACCATTCTTCATAGTGATATACGATCTGTGATTCGTATTCTGATTAGGATCACCTTTCTTTGCGAGAAGGAAGAATTTCTTTAAAGAAGGATCTTCTTCTTGTCGTTTAACAAACGAGTCATGCGAAATCACCAAGTGATCGTCTTGGCTATCAACTCCATTACTATCATCAGATGAAGTTGGAGGGATAAGAGCTTGGGCTCTTGTTACCACTGCATTGACCGTTTGGATATTTTGTTCCTCCCAAATAGAAATTTGTTGCGGGGTGCATTCCTTAACCCCATGAATACGACCGATTATAAGATCCGCAATAGGATTAGGAAGAAGACACGCGTGGACATCTCCTGTAAAGAAGGGAGTATCAATGCTAATGACAGCAGTAGGATATTTTTCCATGGTACCCCCAAATGTAACACATTTGACCACCTTTCCCGTGTAACAGCGTTTATCTATTAGAGACTGTCTAACCCCGACAGCAGTACATCCAGAATAAAAAAAGAACTGAGACTGGACTATCATTCACTAGACCTTTATGCAAGATGAGAGATCCTCTCCCATCATGCGCAACTGTAGCAGGAAGAGCGGGAAGAGGGTGACCACAAATTAAGGTAGATACAGACGATGGCTCGAACAATGTTGAGCATTGGGGGCATTCAGTTGCTCTCCCAAAATCGAAAGCACAACCAGTGATAGCATTAGAGTTCCCACTATCATTTACTTGATTACAGGCTCCATTAAACTCTTGTTGTGCAGAGTTTGCCTGTTGGTAAGCTTTTCTTTTGTTATATCTAGGTCTACCGCAATTATCATTTCTCCTGTAATTGTTATCATATTGCCTATTGTAATTATCATTCCGGTTTGAATCCCGGTTTGAATATTCACCATCGTCATATTCTTGACGTCGAGAATGGTTATCCCGAGAAGACAAGCTCGGATAGTTTTTATTGTGATAACCTTTGCGACAGTGTCTAAAAATATTACCACCAAAATTACGAGAACTACCATCTCGTCTCCAGTTCTTAGAAGAACCTTCATATGTTGGATTACTCTGCTTATGAGTGTAATTCTGATTACTTTTCCTATTCCAGTTTTGTTGAGCACCCTGAAATTTCTTATTGAATTTAGGGCCATATGGTGCTGCCGAAGCAACTGGCAACCCTTCTTTCACTTTAGAATTGCTAACTGTGGCATGGGGATGTGCTGTGGCATACTGACAACAGTATTCCTCCATTTCTTTTAAGTTTTTAGGCTTACGCTCATGAAGGAATGCAAGAAAAGAATCATTAACAGATGACAAAACTTTGTCTCGAAGTAATAAGTCCATTAGGCCTTCTTATGTTTTCTCAGTTTGAGACAACTCAATCCATCGTGTAAATGTACGACGTATCTTTGTAATAAAATCAGAGAAATCTACCCCATTTTCTGGCAACATTGTCCTAAAACGAAGACGATAATCTTCTTCTTTTAGTTGATACTTTTTTAGTAATGCTGAGCTGACAACATCATAATTAGTTCTGTTATGTTCCTCTATTGTCATAAGAGTAGTCACTGTTTCACCTGTAAAAAATTCCATCAGTTGTTCGACATATTTTTCCTTTTTTATCTTATGCGTATCGCATAAAAATTGAAATCTATCCAGATAATCCGCTATGTTGTCCTTTAAAGGATTGAAATGAGGTAATTTGATCTTACTAGTAAACTCCTTTGTTGTGCCTGAACTTGCTTGATGAGCACCCATATTTGTCACTTTCAATTTCTCTAATTCCAAAGTTGCGAGTCTTTCTTCATGTTCAATTTTCTGTTTCTCTTTCCTTTCCTCGGCTTCCCTATCCAATCTTCTATTTTCCGCCTCTGCCTGAAGTTTTCTTTCCTCTGCAGCAGCTTGAAGTTTTCTTTCCTCTGCTTGAAGTTTTCTTTCCTCTGCAGCAGCTTGAAGTTTTCTTTCCTCTGCTTGAAGTTTTCTTTCCTCTGCAGCAGCTTGAAGTTTTCTTTCCTCTGCTTGAAGTTTTCTTTCCTCTGCAGCAGCTTCATTTTTTTGTTTTTCCATTTCCATCTGGAATTTTCTTTCATCAGCTTGCATTTGCAACCTTAAATTCTCAGCATCTATCTTCTTTTGTTCAGCTTGCATCTGAAATCTTAAATTCTCAGCATATATCTTCTTTTGTTCAGCTTCTGCTTTCAATTTATTTTCCTCTTTTTGTCTCTTTTCTTCTGACTTCAATGCTATGACGAATTGAGCAGTCGCGAATTCTTCTAATTCTTTACCAGACTTGCCAAGAGATTTCCCTTGTCCAATGAAGTATTCCAGTGTAGACATTCTGTCTAATGAGATCAGTAACCTAAAAAATTAAATAAATTACCTTATCCCACTTTAATGGGAGACAAGTCTTTAATATTAGACTTGTATACTCAGTTCAGTTTATTTCACTCTCTTTGAGAGACAAGTCCCAGTCAAAGACCTTGTATGGTTACCTTGTTTCTTTATAATAATATTCTATCAATAATCTTGTAACTGTCTTTTTCTCTTGTTGATGTGATCACTGGCCCAAGACAGTATACATGTTGTTAGATGTGTAGTGCGAGCGTATGATGAATTGAGTGTGGGTGCGAATGAAGACGCGAATGTGTTTAGGCTCGTATAGATGTAGATCCTGCAACCCATACTCTCACATGCAGTAATCAAGGATGCTTTGACACTGCAGGCATGTTTCAAGACATTTATTGACGGGAACACACATAATATCAACAGGAACAGTCAGTGTAACAAGGTCATGCTGACCTGACATCGATAGGTATACATTTGGCATTCAAAAAGGTAAACATCAGAATAGACGTGCATGGTCAATAGCAAAGTTCTCCAATAATGACAGTTCGTAGCGTCGCCCTTGGCGTCTCTGACTAAACGCGTCAGATGCCTTAGTTACTATGACACACAGGTGCAACTTGGCACTCCCCGCCAATTGCACATATCAGGCTGTAGTATAATAGCCGAAAGCACAGGCCTCATTCTAACGTCGGCCGTGTACTTCTGTTAAATAGGTTATCATCAACCCTGCAGTAATACTTATTGTAGATAGAAGTTCCGCCAATCTGCGGCTCCCACAATATATCTTCGTCACTGGATTTCTGGACAATATAAGACTAACAGTCTTGGATGGCTACCTCGAGCACAAATATAAAAGTTCTGAAATGGCGGATCAGTGAGCTGCTGTTCACCCTAGGTAATCCTTTACATGTTCTGCCACCGAAAAGCGTAATAATGCATAAAGGTCGGTATTACCTGGCAAATGAATCCTCAGAACATCACAAGGAATTCTGTCGTCATCCCGACGCACAGAGATTCACTGGGGAAAACTGCCATAGCAGTTACTTCGAAGATTCTCCCCGAAAAACAATGGACTCTTGGTCCCTTCAGAAAAACAGCACCTCCCGGCTTCCCGGAAGTATATCTCACTCCCGCTTAAAAAACCTTCCCATAGGCCTACGCCGAACTGTCAACCTCTGACCCTAAAGGTCAAACACAATGAATGAATAAACAAGGGAAGACAACCCCTAATCAACCTGACATCGCAGGTAAAGACACAATTATACTTATGATACAAACATAAGCAAATAACTTGACAGATGACTCCGTCGAAAATGACAGCAACAAATCTCAATATGAATAGTGTATCATATTAATAATAATAATACATGACCAAGTATATGTATGTAGAATGTGTATGACAATAATAAATACAAGGACAAAAATACAGAACAACAACCGAAAACGTTCGCAGAAGTCAAATAAACAATATAGCGAAACTAAGGAAAATGTTACATAAATGTGTAATGATGACTGCGAAAAGTAAACAAGACAAATGGCAACACTGTTATAAACAAAAAAATGTGTATAGAAATAAATGAAAGTAAGGAGAGACGAACAGATACAAACAAAACAAATCGTAAATTAAAGAATGGAAACAATAACGAAAACAACACTAACACATCTCGTCACAGCTAAACGTAAATAGCAACAATTGTCGCTAGCAAATCCCAATTAAGGAAATTTGCAGTCCCTACAGAAAACGCTCTCAATAGACAACCTCTGTTACGTGGTATTATCTAAAGGAGTCACCTTTCCCAACCATCCCGCTGAAAACAACAAAAAAATACACCACAATATTACAAGTAACATATAACGTTGCATATAATGGAATGTGTTGCAAACAAAGTTTAGTTACAAATAACAGTATAGTAACTCTCTTGCTCTTTGTCAACACGGGAGTACAATGTCAAGCGCGCAATGATTGTTAGATCCACAATAACATGTAGTGGTCTCCAGGAACATAAAGTCACTATGACCTTCTCGATGAATAGTTGAGACTTGTGGCCCAATGTTGAAAAGTTCGTAGACGGTACTGTTTACAAAAAATACTTGACCTCGAACTACGTGACTTGAACGTTCAGACGTTGTAGAGTCTGTTGACTGTAACGTGTAGACAACCAGCGGTACTGTTTACAAAAAATACTTGACTTGTGTGCAGCTGTGGTCCACGTAGCAATATTGCCTAGATGCTAACTCCAGTACTTGTACCAACTGTGGTTAATGTAGCATTATCACATAGATGCTAACACTGTTTATGTGGGTCAACAGTCGATGACCTATTTCTACTGTCCTGTGTAGCCAAAACTTGGAAATGTAGAGTACTACGGATGTGTGTCATTTATAGCTGTCAACCTTGATCGTTCCAATCTGTACCGAAACCAAAATTGAAGCCGAAAAGCCCACAAAACTGGCCTACCAGTAATGTTAGTTGGTTTTTTATGCGTGATGCAAATGTTGATGTGTAGTTGGTCAGGTATGCGTGTCGATGTCACCTGAACAGTGTAATGGTGCGGTGAAGATCTGGGTCACTCACGCTGACAGCATACATGGTCCTTGTACGATGATGATGATGATGTGAGACATGGGTGTGTGCAGACGCGAATGCGTTTAGGATCATATATGGTATACAATGCACCCAGTCACACTCGTACAGAATCCAATGATGGTTGCAACTACCGGTAACAGTTCATACATTTATTCACAGCACTAACAGTAGTATCACACAGGAACAGTCAATGTAAACAGGATCATGTACATCATGTTAATTGAAATCGCTTGGTACATATCAGGCATTCTAAGGCTGGTAAACATTCAAATATGTGGGCATGGTCAACAGTGGTATGTCCTTTAACGTATAGTTCATATGGCCGCTTTGGTATCCCTGACTGAACGCGTCAGATACCTTAATAACTCCGTCATACAAAAGACGAGCCCTTAACTCATGTAATCCTATTACCAGGGCCGTCGTTCAAATAGGCATAACACGCCAGTTACATCTGTTCATGCGGTAGAATAGTGGCCATTACACAGAGCCTCGATATGACTTCAGCTGTGTATTCTTCATTAAGCAGGTTGTATAAACCCTGCTATAATGTTTGTATAAGTATACCGCCAACCTGCGGTTTCCACCATATATAACTTCGTCACTGGACTTCTGATCGAATGAAGACGAATAGTCTTAAATGGCTACCTCGAGCACAAAATATAGGTTCTACATTACAGGGACGGTGAGCTGTTCTCATGGCTAGGTAATCCTTTAACAAATTCTGCAACCGAATGCATAGTAATGATAAAGTCGGTATTACCTTGAAACGAATCCTCAGAACACAAGAAACAACACTGTCGTCATTCCTGACGAACAGTAAATCACTGGGGAAAATTGCCAACGCAGTCACTTCGAAGATTTTCCTTCCCCAGAATACAACGGACATTCACGTCCCACAGAAGCCAGTTCGCATCTCTACCTCCCGGAAGTCTAATTTAGCGCTCAACCACTGCGCATGGCACATAGCCCAGAACTGTTTACCTTTGACCCTAAAGGTCAAACACAATGAATGAACCAAAAAGGGAGATAACCCCTAATCAACCTGACACAGCAAAGTTAAGACATAGTTACCCAACTTTGACCAGGGTGAAAAACATACAACCAATAAATCGACGTTTGAAACTCCATCAAAGATGACAGCAACAGTACCATTTTACCAATCCTGGACGTGATGGTTGTGTAGATACCATTTTACCAATCCTGGACGTGATGGCTGTGCAGGTACCATTTTTACCAATCCTGGACGTGATGGTTGTGTAGGTACCATTTTACCAATCCTGGACGTGATGGCTGTGTAGGTACCATTTTACCAATCCTGGACGTGATGGTTGTGTAGGTACCATTTTACCAATCCTGGACGTGATGGTTGTGTAGGTACCATTTTACCAATCCTGGACGTGATGGCTGTGTAGGTACCATTTTACCAATCCTGGACGTGATGGCTGTGTAGGTACCATTTTACCAATCCTGGACGTGATGGCTGTGTAGGTACCATTTTACCAATCCTGGACGTGATGGCTGTGTAGGTACCATTTTACCAATCCTGGACGTGATGGCTGTGTAGGTACCATTTTACCAATCCTGGACGTGATGGCTGTGTAGGTACCACTTTACCAATCCTGGACGTGATGTCTGGCTATGTAGGTACCATTTTACCAATCCTGGACGTGATGGTTGTGTAGGTACCATTTTACCACTCCTGGACGTGATGGCTGTGTAGGTACCTCTCGACGTCGAACGATTGACAAGAGATCCAAAACTCCATGGATGGTGTCATATGCCACCGCTTAATGCATTCATGGATGACACAACAATTGTGACATCAGATGAATGCAAGGCCGGGAGAATGCTGTCACACGTGGATGAACTAATCAGCTGGTGCAGAAAGTACTTCAAACCTAAGAAGACATAGAAGGTCATATTTGTGGTGTCAAACCGAGAGATCCTTATCGTCATTGAGGAACTTGTAAAAAGTCTTGGCAGGGTGTATGATGCCTCGTTAAAAGACACAAGGGCAGTTCAACAAATAAAAGAAATTGCAGACAGCGAATTGCAAATCATAGACCGAAACAGACTTATAAGGGGGTTCAAAATATAATGCGCCCAATTCATGCTGATCCTTAAATTACTATGATCACTGCTTAGTTATGAAATAAGCGCGTGTTTTGTGGAGGCTTTAGAAATAAAGGTAAAAAAAAGTTACTAGAAAATGTAAGGGTCTGTCAGACGTGGCACGGTCATCCCAGAAATCAATTCTTCTTCACCAATCCAAGTCAAGTGTGGAAGAATAAAGGGCAGAGAAGCAAAGGTGAGTAATGACGCCGTGCAACGCATCAGATGAAGTAGTTAGGACCGGTCAGCTGACACGTAAAACCAACAGGAAGTGGAAGGTGAACGACGCTGAGAGAACTGCCCTAGAAACTCTCCAGCTGCAGGAGGCAATTACCTGCAGGAAAAAGACCTGACAGGAGTTAGACCATGGTGACATCTGCTGATGGACAAGAGCATCAAACAAGGAACGCAGAGATACAGTAGTTCAAGAATCCCAGAAGTAGTGGATCGTAAGATGATGCAAAAGAGCAGTTCATCAAGCTTACCAAGGCCAATAGACCACATGGAAATGTGCTCTGCTGAGATTATTGACGTGGAATGATATCTGACAACGGCACCTCTAAGATTATCAAACCAGTCTATGATCTTGTACCAACAGCTACTAACCGAGTAAAATCGGGACAATCCAACGATATTCGGTGCCTTATGTCAAGAGATGAAAACGTTGGAACATTCACTCTCAGCTCGCAATGTGTCGCAAGGACAAGGTAGCTGTACATGGCGACACAACAGAGTATTAAACGAGCAGGCTGCTACAACAGACTAACCAGTTCTAATATTACAGATAGCTTCCTGAGAGCAGGGCAGGCAATACATCCCAGGTCAACAAATGTTAGCTTATCAACTATTCTTTTACCACAGGTCAACAAATGTTAAAATCTGTAAAATCTGGTTGGATCTAGGTCACACGCATGGATCGGTCCCAGCCCGGATGTTATGCTGTCTCTTGAAATATATCATGCTTACTTAGTTGTTCTCCTTCTACCGTGAGGTGTAGAGGTGAAATATACCATGCACTAGAAGAAATGGTAGCATTGCTGAAGCTGAGTTTACTACTGGATTCTCAGTCAGATCTTCAACAAGGCTGTGCACGAAAACGTTTTTGTCCTACAGCTTAAATCGCAGGTACCATTTTACCAATCCTGGACGTGATTCTTGATTTATTTTTTATTCTTGACAGCGAGGGAATACCATGAAGTCATTAGACAGTCTAAAAAAACGGCCATGTTTAGTCGTGAACTCGCCGCCATCACACCAGCTTATCATGATTGAGCTGATCCTGCCGTTTGATTCCAGAGTAAATGAACAGCTTGGTGTCTAGACAGCCAGAATATGTGGATTTAGTCATGGGAATAAGACAGGAGGGATTCACTGCACCAGTCTTTGATCTTCTGAAACAACACAGCCTGCAAAGAACAGTCACGAACAAAGGCACTAAAAAGACTTCACGAAGCTGTGAAAAAAAGACTCAGAACAGTAAAGTTTATAAATTAAAACATGAGAAAATGGTCTATTTGTAAATTGCAGCCAAGGTATAGCGAGTTCAAATCCCAGCAAAGGCAAAAAAGACAAAAAAAAACCAGTAGGAGGATGTCCAAAGAGCCCCAATCCCTCCCCCTTTCCCCTAGGGTGTCAAGGAGGTAAACGGGTTGGAACACTTGTCTGACGGAGTAACGCTTCTGATCTTCAAATTGTCTCTTGTTGCAATGCTCTGTATAGAGTTTCCGATATCTGGTGTTAGCCTGAAATACAACTCAGAGGTGTTATCCAGTCTTGTAATCCTCTGATGTAAACCAGTCAATACCCTGAAATACAACTCACTGATGTTAATTAGTCAAGTTACACTGAAGCACAAGTGACAAGGGTTGTCCAGATATAGCATTCAGTCACGTTTTGAAATAACGTTATCAGTCATCGTTATCAAATCTTGTACGGGCAGTGAAAATCTGACATGTCTTTCTGGGTGCACATTTATCTACTCACAAAAAATCAAGGTCACGTGTAGTTGTTATCTTTATCACTACTGAACATCGAATGTCGTTTGCTGGACACGACAGACGTCAACTCTAGATTCTCATTTATGTCACTAAATATTATCTCCAAGCCAACTCGGAATAAGCTCGCTCTACGTCACTGTTACATTTCAGAAGATGATAGTTACAATTGTGAATATGCTAATAACACTTACAATCTTGAAGACATTTAGAATAACTTACAATCTTGAAGACATTAGTAACTCTTACAATCTTGAAGATACTAGTAACACTTACAATCTTGAAGATACTAGAAGAACTTAGAATCTTGAAGATACTAGTAACACTTACAATCTTGAAGACTTTTAGTATAACTTACAATCTTGAAGACATTAGTAGCTCTTACAATCTTGAAGATACTAGAAGAACTTAGAATCTTAAAGATACTAGTAACACTTACCATCTTGAAGACACTAGTAAAAGTAATAATTCTGAAATTGGTAGTCGGAGTTATAATATTGAAGACACTAGTAAAAGTAATAATTCTGAAATTGGTAGTCGGAGTTATAATATTGAATACACTAGTAAAAGTAATAATTCTGAAATTGGTAGTCGGAGTTATAATATTGAAGACACTAGTAAAAGTAATAATTCTGAAATTGGTAGTCGGAGTTATAATATTGAAGACACTAGTAAAAGTAATAATTCTGAAATTGGTAGTCGGAGTTATAATATTGAAGACACTAGTAAAAGTAATAATTCTGAAATTGGTAGTCGGAATTATAATATTGAAGACACTAGTAAAAGTAATAATTCTGAAATTGGTAGTCGGAGTTATAATATTGAAGACACTAGTAAAAGTAATAATTCTGAAATTGGTAGTCGGAGTTATAATATTGAAGACACTAGTAAAAGTAATAATTCTGAAATTGGTAGTCGGAGTTATAATATTGAAGACACTAGTAAAAGTAATAATTCTGAAATTGGTAGTCGGAGTTATAATATTGAAGACACTAGTAAAAGTAATAATTCTGAAATTGGTAGTCGGAGTTATAATATTGAAGACTAAGAAAAATGTATCATTACGTTCTATGAGGTTGTACGTGGACTCACAATCTCATTATGTAAAATACATTGGTACACAAACAACAGCTAAGAGCACCGTAAGGGCTCTAATTCATGCTTCCTGAATGAAAGCCAGCTGCATTGCCGACCCCATGCTCCTAGGGAGCGAACAAGTTGGAAGAATAGTATACTGGGATGACAATATCAGCCTGAGATGACAATATCAGAGTGAGCTGACAATATCAGCGTGGGATGACAATTTAAGTCTGCGATGACAATATTAGAGTGAGCTAACAAATCAGCGTGAGATGACAATATCAGCCTGAGATGACAATATCAGCCTTGGGTGACAATATCAGCCTGAGGTGACAATATCAGCATGAAAGACAATATCAACGTGAGTTGACAACATCAGCGTGAGATAATATCTACGTGAGATGACAATATCAGCCTGGGGTGACAATATCAATGTGAAATGATAATATCAACTTGACATGACAATATCAGCCTGAGATGACAATATCTGCCTGAGATGACAATATCAGCGTGGTATTACAATACCAGCCTGAGATTAAAATATCGGCATGAGACGGCAATATGTCGCAGGTTGTCTCCTCTGCTCTGTAGTAGTGGTCCACAAATGGCCAAAAGTCGAGTAAAAGGATAACGCTGTCCAAAGGTATCAACATCTACTCAAGATTACTCTTGGCAGAGATATAAATAAAAGGATGGTGCTTCTATTTCAGGGAGTCTCACGTGGATGTATAGAATGGCAAGTATAACAACTGAGTCATGTAAGTTGTCATAAAATTGGTGTTCTTCCGCCAACATCTGTTAGAAAATATATGAAAATATGAGACTGAGATGGATGTATCAGTAGTATAGTAGGGAGGTTAGGGTTGGCATTTCAGGAGGATGCGCGGACTTTTATATAATAAAATACTCCGATCGATTCAGGAGGATGCGCTGACTTTTTATATAGGAAAATATATTAGCTCGATAATGGCGGGTTAGTAGGTAACTAAGGAGAGATAAGTAGGTATTTTAATTGTTGTGTGTTGTGGTGTAGCTGGTAGTGTGTTGTTTATTTATACAACGTATATTACAAATAGGTGTTACAACATATATTTATACGTTTATACAATATATATATTTTACAAAATTTATACAATATAGATTACAGTTATACAATATATATACATATAAAAGATAAAGAAAAAACACTAATCTAAATACATTTTATATTTTTATTGACAAAGAGAAACACAGCGTTAGCGGCCGGGGTGATTGTCTATGGAATAGTTGATGTAGGATAGAGTTACTGACGTCTAACCTCACTACTACGGTCGTGCCTGCCATACGACTAGAGGCTCTCAGAAGCACAGTCGTTTCGGATTACTTGGCGAGTCTGTAACTATAATAGTTTTATTAATTTCACCACTTCTACGTATATACACCTAACTGGTGGGAGCGGGGCCGGGGGTAGTCAGTAAGTTGTGAGCGTGAGTGTCTGGGCGTTGGTCTCCCAAGTGTCTATTTATATAAAGGAAAACTAGTTTAATCTGGTTTTGAAACGTGTCCAGTCTTGTTGCGCGATAACAGGAGAATACAAAGGTACACGAACAATTTTGTTTTTATTTATATACTTTTAGTTATATAATAAGGGGGGGGGGGGTGTAGAGGTGGTCAGCCGGCGAGTGTAGTCTGGTTGACATTGTTCTTTCCCTCGCAGCGATGAATATATCGGATAAGGGTTCTCCTTACGACGTCTAGGGTTAGATGGACGAGATCCTCATGCGAGATCACCCGTAGGAGGACATCCTCTAGCTGTATATTTATGAGATCATCGAGGGTTGTTGTCAGGCAGGAATTGGCTTCCTGATTGGGCTGCTCATCCACACATCCCACACAGTACATAGGTCGGTTCTCACTGAGGTAAGTTAAGATGGAGGTGCGAATGGCCCGGCTCGAAGGCATCTGTAAAAATAAAAAAATAAAAAAAGAAAAATAAATAAAAAAGAAAAAAAAAGGAAAAAGTTACTATAAAAATAGACAAGCAGTACAGATGATGGCCTCCAAGTATTCTTTTGATGTAAAAATATGACAGGGAATTTCCGTTGTTGGGTGAATGTAATTACATATTGATACGGGTTCTGGTCCACGGGGTAGTTTTCTTTATTATTTATATTATATCATGAGTAATACGCCTACTCAGGCCAATGTCCATCTAGTGGTATGTAAGGGACCCCGCACACAGCCGTATTCTCCATCATAAAAAATACTGTCAAAGGCCAGGCTGGACAATACCAAATAGACAGTTTATTAAACACAACGAGGCTCCGTAGAGATATATCCCATATGCAGATTAGATTATGGCGGCAACTAGACAATCCTTAGTGTCGCTGTACAGGCTGCAACCGGAACAATGTCGACGACATTTTAAGCCGTTTGTTAATAAAGGTCAAACACGCACGTGCTTTTACCGCTAGCAATAAACGCGATCGATGGTCCGCGCAAAACTTCGCGACGCAACCATTGATCGTATACTTTATAAAATGCCATTAGCATAGAGGGTGACGTCAGGGCTAAATATAGCTATCTAGAATATCGTAATAAAATTCTAACATGCAGAGTTTTGCGTATTGGTAGACAAAAAATCCTATCTGCAACGGGATTTACTTTTGTAAGTCTAATATTTACCTTTGTAAGACTAACCCTGCTACTTATTTCTGTTCACTTCATTGCAGACAAGCTCAAAACATAAGAGATCAATAGTAGAAATTTATAAAAGAACCATTCCTTCGTTCGTGTGTTCGAACCCCCATGATTTAAGGTTTCACTCTGTTTACACGTGCGGCAGGTGGTGATAGGTTTTATATTGTCTCCCAACCGTTTCAAACATGCGGTGACCATGGAAATTTAGTACATTAAATAAATGTAACTAAGTATTTGTTCCAGTTATCAAACGGTTATCTACTAATTTGTCCATCAATTTTCAAACTTTAGTGAAAACTTTTCTTCCAATCAGCAAAGATAGTCCAAAAATTTTTCCCAGTCCTACTCAAAGGTTCCAACCTGTAGGTAAATAGATCAGCTGTCAAATACTTCTTTAAATATTTCTTTAAATATTTCTTGCAGTTTTCCAAACTTTTCATTAAACATTTTTTCATTGAATATTTTTTCCTGTTGGAAGTACTTGACAAGGCAAATAAGTCTTGCAGCTGTTAAAAATTTCTTCCACTTGTCAAATATTTCTTCAAACGGTTTGCCAGTTGTCAAATATTTCTTCAAATTTTTTTTCACTTGTCAAATTTTTTCCACTTGTCAAATATTTATGCAAATATGTTTTTCCAGTTGTCAAATATTTCTTCACAATTTTTTCCCGCTTGTCAAATATTTCTTACAGATGTCAAATATTTCTTCAAATTTTTTTTCTCCACTTGTTAAATATTTCTTCAAATTTTTTCCACTTGTCAGATATTTATGCAAATGTTTGTTGCAGTTGTCAAATATTTCTTCAAACGGTTTGCCAGTTGTAAAATATTTCTTCAAAGATTTTTTTCCACTTGTCAAATTTTTTCCACTTGTCAAATATTTATGCAAATATTTTTTTCCAGTTGTCAAATATTTCTTCAAATTTTCCCGCTTGTCAAATATTTCTTACAGTTGTCAAATATTTCTTCAAATTTTTTTTCTCCACTTGTCAAATATTTCTTCAAATTTTTTCCACTTG
The DNA here is from genome assembly GCA_024509875.1 of Oreohelix idahoensis. Taxonomy (NCBI): domain Eukaryota; kingdom Metazoa; phylum Mollusca; class Gastropoda; order Stylommatophora; family Oreohelicidae; genus Oreohelix; species Oreohelix idahoensis. Next base: position 113,713 of record JAMPIV010003903.1, read on the forward strand.
TTAGATATTTATGCAAATATTTTTTTTCAGTTGTCACATACTTCTTGAAATGTTTTTCCAGTGGTCAAATATTTCTTACAGTTGTCAAATATTTATGCAAATGTTTCTTCCACTTGTCAAATATTTCTTCAAATGTTTTTCCAATTGTCAAATATTTCTTCAAATTTTTTCCAGTTGTCAAATATTTATGCAATTTTTTTTACACTTGTCAAATATTTCTTACAGTTGTCAAATATATTTTCTTCAAATGTATTTCCACTGTCATATATTTCTTCAAATGTTTTTTCGCAGTTGTCAAGTATATTATTTCAAATGTTTTTCCAGTGGTCAAATATTTTGTTTGAAATGTTTTTCTCCCAGTTGTCGAATATTTCTCACTGCCATATAGAAGTAAGCTGGTGATGCAGTCGTTATATATCGCAGCTTTGGTCGTCGGTGTGAGTTTGGAGATTCCCCAAACACATTGTATACATGCTTCGAAGGCCAGCGTGTGACAACACATCGGCATTTGTCACTTTATCTTTCCTTCCTTCTTGCTTAGCATAGATTGTACATATCTCAATTTTTAGAAAAAAGTTGTGCCACCTCTCACTGGGTACAGAATACTTTATTATAGAGCAACGTTTCTCAAACGTTTTAGTCTCAGGGCCCCTTTGACCTCTTACAAATTATTGAGGACCCCAGACAGCTTTTGTATATAAGGGTTGTACCGTGAGAATATGAAAGTGAAAATATCAAATAAGGTATTCGATTATAAGGAACATAGTTTTCACCTCGTTGACCCCCAAAAAGGCTTTCGCGTACCACATTGTGAGAATCACTGTGATGAGCCCTGCTGCCAGGAAGTAAATGACATAGATCCATGACAGGCCGCACTACGGGTGGAAAAAACCAGTTTTATCGTCCGCCTGCTATTACTAGAGGCGAAATCTCCGGTTAGTGCAGTTAACCTGAGACTGATGTTACGCGAGTATCCCTTTTCCCTGTACGCTGACAGGTGTCCTCTCGCTGTATAGATATAACGCAGGAAAAGGCGAACAGAAGAGATTCTTCAAAAGAGTCCCAAACGATAGACGACCCACAATACTCACGCGCGAAGTTGTACATTTCATTTCGTATGGTTATGTCTTTCTTTATTCAGCTGTTAATAGCGTTCGGCTTCTTTCTGACTACCACCTTAGAACCCCCGTATTTCTAGCTAAAGGATAAAAAAGATTGTCTTGCCTGCCAAGAAGCGATCGTTTGACGTGTTAGCGCCCATGTGGGATATGTTAATTGACTAGCGATAAATCGATATCGATGTCTTGTCGGCAAGCTACCTGATGTATTGTGACAAGAAGCGCTCGTTTGTTGTGTTAGCAACCATGTGGGAAAATAGAAAAAAAAATATTGTACAGGCCACACAAGTGTCACTGCTCTGCGTGGGTAGGGGTCAGACAAAAGCTGGTACTCTGGTCCTCCAGGTTGGGGGTTTTAGAACAGGGCCGACACCCCTGTCTATGTAAAAAATCGCACATGTTAAGGAAACAACAATAAACGGAAAAACTTTGCTGCGGGACGGACATCCGGAGTCTCAGGCTCATATGACTGACAGTGATGAAAGGAGAAAGGAAGCCACTGGCATGAAAACGGATGCCCCGACCGCAAAACACAAAACCAGAATTGGTTTTTGGAACGTCAGAACTATGAATGAGGCAGGAAAGCTGAGACAAATCACAGCAGAGATGAGGAACTACAAAATACATATCCTGGGAATAAGCGAGAACAGATGGACAGGTAAGGGGAGAATAAAAACAGCTACAGGGGAAACAGTACTTTATTCTGGCAGAGAGGATGGTCAGCACAACGAAGGTGTAGCCATTATCCTGAAGAAAGGAATGGAAAGGTCTTTACTGGAATGGAAACCCATCAACAACAGACTGATAAGAGCAAGACTGAGAGGGAGGTTCACCAACACCACAATTATACAATGCTATGCACCAACAAACGACAGCGATGAAGAGATCAAGGACGGGTTCTATCAACAGGTACAAAAAGAAATGGAAACTACACCCAGGTACGATCTCATTATAGTAATGGGAGACCTAAATGCGAAAGTGGGAGCACACAATAATTATAACGAAAGAGTAATGGGGAAATGCGGCATTCGAACAGCAAATGAGAATGGGGACAAATTAATAAGCTTCTGCAGTATTAACAACCTGGTCATTGGAGGAACACTTTTTCCACACAAGGAAGTGCACAAGTTAACATGGGAATCACCAAACGGACGAGACAGAAACCAGATAGATCACATAATGAGCAATGGCAGATAGAGACATGCACTACAAGACGTGAAAGTAAGAAGAGGCGCAGATGTGGGAAGTGATCATCACCCAGTAGTAGCAAGACTGAAAGTGAAACTCAGAGCTGCTGGACCAGTTGCAGTCAAACAGAAAAGATACAACATCACGAAACTGAAGGATCCCCTCACGAGAAAAGCTTTCGTGGTCGACGTAAAGAGAAGATATGAGATTATCAAAAGCCAGGAAAGAACAGAGAACGATGATGTTGACCAGAGATTCAACACCATCTCAACAATATACAAGGAAAGCAGCAAGTCATGCTTGGGATTCCAGGAAAGAAAGAGCCAAGACTGGATAACACCAGATACGCTAAACACCATAGCGAAGAGAAAGGAAATGGAAAGAAAGAAAACAGAAGCTAAGTCTCCCAAGTTAAAGGCAATATATAGTGAACAGTACAGTCAGCTGGACAAGGAAGTTAAACGTCAAACCCGTGCTAACAAAAGGACATTTCTGGATGACCTTGCAAGACAGGCAGAAGAGGCAGCACTGAGAAATGAACAAAGCACAGTATACAAAATAACTAAAATCATCAGTGGAAAACGAGGTGCAAACAATATTACATTAGTAAGAGATAAGCAAGGAAATCTCATCACAACAGTAGAGGGACAGGAAACAAGATGGGCAGAGCATTTCAGAGAAACTCTGAATAAGGAACCACCAGAGACACAATTGAATGTTCCTGAGGCTGAAAATGATCTAGATGTTAATACAGACATCCCACGAAAAGAAGAAATCATCACAGCAATCAAAGGGTTAAAGAATGGAAAAGCTCCTGGTCATGATAACTTAAATGCAGAGCTATTTAAGACAGACCCTGAGCTAGCAGCAGAACTATTAGAACCACTATTTGCACAAGTCTGGAAAACAGGGACAACACCAACAGAGTGGAGAAAAGGAATAATTGTCAAATTGCCCAAGAAGGGAGATCTTGCAGACTGCAATAATTGGAGAGGAATAACTCTTCTCTCAGTTTCCAGCAAAATACTAGGCAGGATAATTATACAGAGAATCTCAAAAGCAGTAGACCACAAACTGAGGAAAGAACAAGCAGGATTTAGAAAGAACAGAAGATGTGTAGATCATATATTTACCCTCAGGAACATTATAGAGCAGTGCTCAGAATGGCAAAGACAGCTGTACATTAATTTCGTTGATTTTGAAAAGGCTTTTGACAGTATACATAGGGACAGTTTACGGAAAATACTGAGGGCTTATGGAATTCCAAGTTGCATAGTGTCAATCATAAAAAGCCTCTATGCCAACTTTACGTGTAGCATTGGGCAGCGCAACCTAACCTTTGAAGTGAAGACAGGAGTACGACAGGGATGCCCCTTATCAACCACTTTATTTTTAACAGTCATAGACTGAGTGATGCGCCAGACACAGAGATCAATCCAAGAGGAATAAGATAGACTACATTTTCTACATTGGAACATCTGGAATATGCAGATGACATTGTACTGCTAGCACATTCACATCAACACATCCAGGAAAAAACGGATAGACTTAATAAGTATAGCCAGCAGGTGGACTTGAACATCAACCTAAAGAAGACAGGTCATGACGCTCAATGTGAGCAACCCTGAGCCCATATCAGTAAGGAATCAGCAACTGGAACAGACAGATGCCTTCACATACCTAGGATGCATAGTAGCACCAGACGGCGGAGCAAGCAAAGACATCAACAACAGAATGAACAAAGCAAGAACAGCCTTTTTTAGTCTAAACAACATCTGGAAGTCCTCTCAGTACAGCACAAGCACAAAATTAGGATTATATCAGAGCTGTGTGCTTTCTGTGCTTCTCTATGGCGCGAAGAGCTGGAGAGTCACAGAGAAGGAAATGTTGAAATTGTCCTCTTTTCACACAACATGCCTAAGAAATATTCTCCGAATCTTTTGGCCGAATACCATCACTAACCAAGATCTGCTTACTCGGAGCAAGCAAGAGGACATGCACACTATCATAGCTGGCAGACGCTGGAGCTAGGTTGGCCATGTCCTCAGAAGAGACCCCGATGCCATCACAAGAACAGCTATGCTATGGACACCTGAAGGAAAACGAAAGAGAGGCCGACCTAAAACAACTTGGCGAAGGACTGTGGAGGCTGAGATGCAAAGAATGAACCAGAGTTGGGGCACTGTACGAAGGATGGCCGCCGATCGAGCAAAGTGGCATCAGTTTGTTGTTGCCCTACAAGACGCCACCAGGCGTAATGGCCACTGACTGCTTTGACGGTCGGCGGCTAAGGATCAAAGAAGAAGAAGAAGACACAAGTGTCAACTTTTGTTTATATATATATATTTATATATATATATATATATATATATATATATATATATATATATATATATATATATATATATAATCTGTTTTAAAAAATACCTACCTCGTTCTTATGTGCTCTCTGTCTGGTTTTGTGTATATGAATAGACCCATTGTCCAAGGGTTGTGTCTCTATAACGAACTGAAAATACGGTGTCATATAGGGCAGACAACTGTCTATTTCCGACTTGGCTAGCCCCGATATCGCTGTGAGAAAGCGGCTATCGTAGACATAAGACAAAGCCGCTACGGCTATAACTCGATAGTTGTACGTTAGCAAGTTTTCATCGCTTAGTGAAAGGTTACATGGCATTATTATTTGTTCCATCTTCGCCGCTGTAAAAGAGACATTTGCCTTTACCCTAGCAATTGCGACATAGATTTCTACTCACTTTAACATTGTCGTCGGGTTCAATTTGAAGTCTATTGTTTTTAGTATCTGCCGTTTTAGACTGATAAGTTCGTTCGCGGTACGCATGTCACCATATAGCACCAATAAATCACGCACCCTAAAAACGCTCCCTTCTTCAACCTTGCTGGCTATAAAGAGACATGTCATCCCCACAAACTGAAAGTTTTCCCTTTTTAGTTGTTCTTTACTCCCATAATGCTCCAAAAAAGCGATAGTTAACTGAAAAGTTTGTTTCTGACAGTTATAAATACTACAAACGTCTGATATCCACCCTATCAAGGTGAGTTTCGACCTACAACTAATTTCTTCCTGTATCAAACCAAATCTGGGGGTATCAGGGATAACTTGTATCAGGGCCTTTAATTCAGCTACTGTAAAATCTATGCTAGGGTACCCTTCACTAACGCTCGCCGTCATTTAAAAAAAAAAAAACTCACTTTTTTTTCTTAAAGAAATATGTAAGCTCTGTTTGCTTTAGAGGTCGTGTATCACCGTTGTATATATATATATATATATATATATATATATATATATATATATATATATATATATATATATATATATATATATATATATATATAGACAACCGTATGTTAATGAGTCATATTTGGGTCGATATATAGGCCACTGGGTCGCAATTAAGCCTGGTCTACATTCGAGAACTGTAAAAGTTCTATAATAAATTTTTTTTTCAACTTTTACAGTTCGATAGCCCAGCGTATTTTATTCTTAAAACACCAGGCAATTAATTTTTCTGTTTTCACAGCCACCTGAGACCCCGACAAAATAATCTATTAGCGTAATTTCCGGGTTTGTACAGGACAAAGCGAACATAACTGTAATTAGCCTAGTTCGATTTTTTATATTTTGAAGTATCTCAAAATTATTTTAAACATACATCGATTCGTGGTTTTTTTTACAAAAGTGGCGCGACGTATTTTTTGTGAATAATAACCGCGCGTTAATGGCGCGAGAATTAAGTAGACAACGACTCTTTACCAGGTCGGGTAAAGAACAAAGCGATGAGGCAAAAAGCTGAACGTAATTATATAATCGATATTACCTTGTTTCATGACTCACTCGAATCAGGTAACAACGCCCGTGAAATTATGGATTGCTCGTGCGCGATCCGTGAAATTATCGATTGCGCGTGCGCGAGCCGTCTGTGACAAACAAGGAGCATTGCTTTTGAGATATACACTGAGACATTGTTTTGCCACAGCATTCTGTAACCAGACGTCCAGAGACATCCGTCTTTGCGTGTAGAACCAACCTTGTGTAACAGACCAGCCGTTGAAGACAATTCCTTACAACCAAACTATTGCAGCGTATAAGGTCAGTTGATTCTTTTATATATACAAGGGGATTGACATAAGTCTTAGGCCTGACCATGAAGGATTCACAGGAGGAAGATGAAACTTGGCACATTTACAGATTATCATATTTGCACTGAATGTGTGAAGTACGCGTTTGTTTCTTCAATGGGTTTTCCCTCTACGGTGCACGGCGCAATGTACCCTATTGACCGGATCTGCTGCTCCAAAGATTTGACAAAACAATGGAAAAGAAGGAGGCCAGAGCTGTGATAAAATTTCTGATGTTTCAGGGAAAAACACCTACAGAAATACACAGGGAGATGGAACCAGTGTTTCGTGATTCTTGTCCTTCATATACTTCGGTTAAAAAAACTGGTGTCAACAGTTTAAGTGCGGACGCTCAAATGTTGCTGATCTGTCAAGATCTGGTAGACCAGCCTCAGAGTGCAACGATGAAAATGCAACAAGAGTGAAGAAAATCATTGACCAGGATCGAAAAATGACAATTGTGGAGTTAGCTAATAGAGTAAAACTAAATGAAAGAACAGTTTATAGAATTTTACACAACAGACTGAACATGAGAAAAGTGTGTGCACGCTGGGTTCCGCGACTGTTGACACGTGAACAGAAGCAAACGATGGTAAATTGCTGTCAACAATTGCTCACAAAATGTCAGTCAAAAAATTTTTTGGAGACCATGGTGACAGTAGATGAGTCTTGGGAACACCATTATGACCCCGAATCCAAAATTGCCAGCATGCAATGAAAAACCCCGGGCTCCCCAACTCCTGTCAAGCCGAGAGCGCAGAAATCTGCAGGAAAAGTGATGCTGACTGTTTTTTGTGACATCAAAGGTGTCCTTTTGAAAGATTATCTGCCTCGTGGCAACACAGTTAATGGACAGTACTATGCAGATCTTCTCACCAAACTAAGAAAGGTTGTGACCATGGAAACGAGGGATAACGCACACTCAAAATCTTCTTTTGCTTCAAGACAACGCGCCCTCTCACAAAGCACGGCTTGTGCAGCTAGCAGCCAACGATTTGAATATTGAAATTCTTCCACACCCACCATATTCTCCAGATTTGGCTCCATCAGACTTTTTTCTATTCCCAAAGCTTAAAAAACAGCTAAAAGGAAATCATTTTGACAGCGGTGAAGAAGTTATACTAGCATGTGATGACTGGTTTAGTTTGAAAAATAGGGTGTTCTACTCCCAAGGTCTTTTCAATGTCAAGCAGAGATGGCAGAAGTGTGTCAATTCAGACGGTGGCTATATTGAAAAGGAATAAACACTAAACAAAGTTTCAGCTCTCTGTGACATGTCCTTCATGGTCAGGCCCAAGACTTATGTCAATCCCCTTGTATATATCTTTTATTGTATTTGTCTGTTTGTATCCGTTTGTCTTTTGTGTCTGTGTCTGTTTCTATTTGTGTTCGTGTTTGTCTATGTCTGTGTGTTTTATTTTTATTTTTGCTAGGAATATTATAGAAGTTTGCTAAAAATATAAAAAAATAAAAATAAAATAAAAAATATATCCGAAATTATTTTTTATCCTAGTTTTATTTCGCTAGCAATATCTCTGTCATTTCTCTATTTAAAATAAAATTCAGATATATATAAACTCGGATTTTTAAATGTCTGTGTTTGTTTGTCTGTTTGTCTTTGTCTATTTGTATTCGTGTTTGTCTGTGTTTTTTATTGTTTTCGCTAGGAATATTATAGAATTTTGTTAAAAGTCGGAGAATCTGTCGTGGTTCTGAAAAAAAAAAAAAACAACTCGCCAGCCATCTTGTTGAGAAACCCACGCTCCACATTTGTCATTAATGTATTTGGCTGCAGCCGTTGCGAAAATGTCTTGCATACTCGCATCAGTGTTATATTAAATTTTCGTAAGATGTTTGTTTAGTAGAACCACTAGTTTAAAAAGTTCAAAAAATTATCTCCGTGAGTTTCTCACATATTGTGAAGAATAATCGATATACCAGGGACAAGTGTAAATGCTATTACACTAGTCAACAAATTTTGAAAAGTTATTTGTACCAGAAATTAAATATACAATTTCTTATTGATTTTGACATGCTGATTTCAAATATCATAATGGAATTCACCAATTGGCTCTGGTTTTTTTTTAAATGATGAATTTACATTACAGTAATACAAATTCTTCTTCTTCGTTCGTCCTGAAAAGGACGTTGGTTGCGTTGTGTCCGTTTACAGCGGAGCTGCGATATTTGCGCCTTTCGGCCGACATATCCGACTTCAGCACGGCATTTTTGGGACCGGGTTAGCCTTCCCTCTTCGATCCCTACTTGCTCAGCCAGACTGCAGTGATGCAGCCTGTTTCCAGGACCACCACTTGGAGGTGGAGTAGGGTCTTGGTCAGCTCTGGTTCTCTGACCCTGACGCAAGCAGTTTAGCTATATGTCGCAAACTGCATTTCTCACTGTTGACACGTCTTAGGTCCCTAAAATAATGTATGCTTGTTTAATTCTCTGGGGTGAACAGCTAGGCTTTCTAATGTAGCATTATAAAAATTGTGGTTACATACTCAATTAATTGATATTTCAACATAAAATGATAGAAAAAATAAAAACATTATTTAAAGTTCACATATCATGTTTTTAAAATGCACATTTGTACCAATTCCGTCATTATTCAGTCGCTGTTCGAGCTCTCTTTGCTTGCTTCTTGTAGTCAATCGATGAGGTGTCTCTTGTCACAGTCCAACAGTAATAAGCAAGCATTGAAGGACTCCAATTGCCTTGATACCTTGTCTCCATAGCAGCAATGTCCTGGTGAAATCGTTCACCATGCTCATCACTGACCGCTCCACAGTTTGACGTAAAGAAATCCAGATGAGAATCCAGAAAATGAATTTTCAAAGACATGTTGCAGCCAAGACTCTTATACTTCAGAAGGAGATTTTCTACAATTTCATTGTAATTATCAGATCTGTTGTTTATAAGAAAATTGTCAGCCACTGACTTAAATGCTAGCCATGCTGCTTTTTCCTTGCCATGCAACACGCAAAGAAACTCGTCATCATCAAGAAGTTTTCGAATTTGCGGACCAACAAATACTCCCTCTTATTTTAGCTTCACTCAGTCTTGGAAATTTTCTGATGAGGTATTTGAAAGCCTCATCTTTTTTCTCTATTGCCTTGACAAAGTTTTTCATGAGACCCAGCTTAATGTGCAAGGGTGGCAACAAAATCTTGCTGGTGTCGACAAGTGCTGGGTTCTCAACGTTCTTACTGCCAGGCTGCAATAACTGCCTGATTGGCCAATGTCTTCTGATGTAATGGTCACTTCGTGCACGGCTATCCCACTCACAGAGAAAGCAACAGTACTTGGTGTATCCACCCTGTAGTCCAAGCAAAAGAGCGACCACTTTTAAGTCACCGCAAAGTGACCAATGATGATGATCGTAGTTTATACACTTCAAAAGCTGCTTAATGTTTTCATAAGTTTCTTTCATATGAACTGCGTGACCAACTGGAATTGACGGTAACACATTACCATTATTCAACAAAACAGCTTTAAGACTCGTCTTGGATGAATCAATGAAAAGCCTCCACTCTTCCGGTATGTAATTGATTTTGAGGGCTGCCATTAAACCAGAAATGTTGTGGCACGCAGAAAGGTCACCCTCTTTGAAAAAGAATGTAATAAGCGGCTTCTGGCGGTTCCTATACACAGAAATTGTAACATCTTCTGCCAGGAGATTCCACTGCTGCAATCTGGAACCCAAAAGCTCCGCCTTGTTCTTCGGTAAATTCAGATCTCTTACAAGATCATTCAGTTCACCTTGGGTTATTAAGTGTGGTTTAGTGGATGTAGTTTGCTCAAAATCTGGGTCGCTTGAGGTTGATGGTTCAGGACCACCAATGTCCTCTTCTTCATCAGTGGAAGCAGCTGAAAATGATTCTGGCACTTTGGGAACTGGTAGGTCATCGTCATGTGGTACCGGACGTATTGCAGAGGGGATGTTTGGATATTCCAGAGTCCATTTTTTCTTCTTTGATATGCCTTTCCAAATTGGAGGGACCATGCAAAAGTAACAGTTGCTGAGATGATCAGTGGGCTCTCTCCAAATCATTGGGATTGCAAAAGGCATAGCTTGCCTTTTGCCAGTCAACCACAGTTTAAGATGTGCTGCACATGTATTGCAGCATATGTTTGGCGCCCAGCTCTTATCTTGATCTCCTATTCTGCAGCCAAAATACAAACTGTACGCTTTCTTAATCACTTTAGTTATATTTCGTTTTAGTGATACAAATGTCACCTCACCACATATATAACAGAAATTATTAGCACTGTTCACACATGTCCTAGGCATTTCTAACTACGATACTTTTGATAAGGACAAATGCACTTACTAATGGCAAAATTTTATAAGAGATAAGATATTTATACACAAAGGTGATGTAATCATAGGTAGGATTGCATCATCAACTTCTAGTTACATTTTTATTGGTCATTAGAAAAAATTATGCAATCGCCCACAACAGTTGCATCATATATATAAATTGACCGTAATTAAATAAACTAGTAGCATATATCTTGAAAACTAGAGCCAATCAACATGTTTTAATGTCATTTTCGTTTTCTGCACACCAAAATTAGTTAAGATCAGCTATTTACATTTCTGGTACATTTTTGTTGTTGACTAGTAGAACCAAGAATTATTGACAAAAGCGAGTTGCTGTTCCTTGTCTCTGACTCATTTTCGGATCGATTTATAGGTCACTGGGTCTGCAATCAAGTCTGACCTACAATCGAAAATAAAGCGAACATATTTTCTACCAATCGATACTTGTACAGGACGAGACCCAAAAAAAATAGATCTCGACCATTTAAAATTTTGTACCTGACCACCGATGAAAAATTTATAATTACATGTGATTACTCTTTGTCAGCGCACTCGCGGACACAGCTGTGTTCGGAACATTGACAATACCCGTGGTACTTGAAATAAAAGACAAAACAGACAATGAAGGCAAATCAATATCAGTCATTGTCTGGTCTCGTGAAAATAATTACACCGAAAAAAAAGAGTCACATTCTGGGTGATAGGGCCAAAGCAATATGAATCTTGTCGTGGAAATAAAAGACAACTGAGTTATAGGGTCAAATCAATATCATAACTTGTCTGGTCTCGTGGTTCCACACTACCACAACTCACGCGAAGTGGCGAATCGGGACATTTATGTATTTTAACATCACCAAAAAAAAAAAAATCAATCTCTACCTTTTAAAATTTTGTCAACTTAATTGTCCGGGACACATCTGTGTCCAGGACATTGAAAATTTACGTGAAACAAAAAGACAAGTCGAAACAAAAAGACGTGAGGGGCAAATCAATATCATAACTTGTCAGTGTCTGGAACCACAGCTACACTGATAATGTACGTGAAACAAAAAAGACAAGTCGAAACAAAAAGACAACGGGGCTACGCGGGGCAAATCAATATCATAACATGGCATTGCTTCCAAGCTACTACATCTCTCGCGAAGTGGCGAATCGATGGGGTGGGGGGGGGGGGGGATATTTTAACATCACAACACTTGTCAAACCAGAAACTATCTGACTGTCTTGATAACGCAGAACATTGTATAAGAGACGTAAAGAAAATAAGATTTGTTATAACAATGTGTGCGTCCGCGTGTGTGTGTGCGTGTGTGTGTGTGTGTGCGTGTGTGTGTGCGTGTGTGTGTGTCAGTCTGTAAGTTTGTCTCTCGCTCTCTGCCTGCTTAGGGATTCGTGTATCTACCTATCTGTCTGTTTGTCTATAAGTCTGTTTTGTCTGGTTTTTAGTTTACTAACTCGTTTAGTTTTGTCATATGTCTTTTTATTTTTATGATATCTAAATTTTTTTTTCTCTTTCACAGATGCCTCAACCCGAGAGACGCCCACATAGTTGTTTGGCGTCTGAGCGCGTTTTCACACGGGAACGCGATCTCAACAGACATTATGAGAGTGTGCATGGGCGACAAAGACACGAGTGCTCTCTGTGTGGTGAAGTCTTCACCCTAGTTGCCAATCTTAAACGTCATACAGAGAATAAGCATGGGACCGTCTCAAGCACGGAAGCATCGCACACACCGCAAATAGACACAGTGGCACAAAACATCCTCGTATGTGCTCGATGCGGGAATCAGTTCACCCGGCGTGATAACTACTTACGTCACATCAGCACTGTGCACTCGCTGAATCGGTTTAGTTGTGAGATCTGCGGAAACGTCTTTACTCGAGCTGATAACTTACGGTACCACACACAACAATACGCCTCGGCACCTACGCAGAAGCCATCATCATCAGGAGCCACAACATTTTCAACACCGGGACCAACATCTGCAACACCTGGCCCCACACTATCAGGAGCGCCCTTCACAGCATTTTCAACAACGGGACCAGCGCCTCAACACTATCAGAAGACAACAGCATCTTCAACAACGGGGCCCACTACCTCAACACCTGGCCCCACAACATCATCATCAGCTGCAACACCGGGACCAGCGTCTCAACACTATCAGCAGACACCAGCATCAGCAACAATGGGGCCACTACCTCAACACCGGGCCCCACACCATCATCCACTTCATCAGCTGCCGTCCAGACCTCAATCAAACGTCCAAGGTCCAGTCACCAAGGGCCTGACCTGGACAGCTTACGGGACATACCGTCTGACGTTAGACAGATCTACACAGACAACTGGTCAGCCATAAACACACACACCAACCTCAACAAATACTTGTCTACATTCACCTTTTTTCATAGACCAGACACCACACACCCAATAGATTGGTTTTCCCTGCTTAGATCCCTCTTTAACAAACAAAAAAAAAACGGTTCAAAATTAATTACAGTCACCACACGATTCTATATCATAGACAAACGAATGAACTCCGATTCTACCACGCATCACAGAATAACGCATGTGTCTTGGACACACCGCATCTAATTAATAATGTTACAGATTTCATAGCTTTTATAGATCAATTACACGACAGTGACACTCTTAATAATGCGCAATTAAACAGACCCAACAGAAAATATTACGTAGAGTTAATACCAGCAACTAATTTTTACATTTACCACATCCAAGATGATCCTATCGGCTGTTGTTTAGCTGATATTCTACCACACATCACCGACAATAAAGCTATTAACACATTACAACATGACTCACACTCAAAACCTTACACAGATAACTTTTGTTTTTTTACATGTTTAGCGGCGTTTAGGGGGTGGGGGGGGGGGGTTCCCATTACTGACGTTAGAAAAACCACGCGCCGGCTTGTAAAACAGTGGCAAATGCATCAAGGTATAGAGTCCCTAATCGATTTTCCTGGCGTGAGTTTGCCCCACATCCCCGCCTTAGAGAAATGTGTCGGGGTAAACATTGACGTGTTCGAATTTGACGTCACACAGACCCTTTCCCCAAAACTCAGAGGTAGTGATAGTTATAAAGAAACTTTGCGTTATTTTGTGCATAAAAACCACTTCATGTTTATATCTGATATATATAGGGCGGCAAATTCTTTTTTGTGTCCCAAATGTGGAAAGTTATGGCAGGCTTATTATCGACTGGAAAGACACGAGAAATCTTGTACCGGGGATAACAGAATAGAAGTATTTAAAGGTGGGGTTTATACCCCGCTGGAAACAATTTGGGAATCGATCACTGCGCAGGGTATAGATGTCGATACGAAATTCGTATATCCATATCGCGCAACGTTTGATTATGAGTGGTTTTTTTTCGATACCTCTGTAGGGACGGCGACTGGGGGGAACGTAACTACCTTTTTGTCCAAACACGTCCCTCTGTCTTATTCGGTGGCTTCCAATGTCCCCGGCTGGAGGCGCCTGTCTGCTTTATTACAACGGGCAATCCTCAAGACTTGGTCAATAGGATGCTCGACCATCTGACCCGAATCGCCGAGGCGGCTTATGCCATCTTATGTGAGCGCTTTGACGAGGTATATACTCAATTCGGTGATTTGGAGGGACACATCGAAAGACTCGATGAGTATTTGCGAGAGCTCCCTGTTATAGGGTTCAACTCGGGGAAATACGACGTAAATGTTATAAAACCATACCTAGTAAAGTATTTCCTAGACCAAGACTTTAATTATTTAGTAAAAAGAAATAATAACTTTATGTGTATCCCTACCCCGCAGTTAAATTTTTTAGATATAATCAATTATCTGGCCCCCTGCTTTAGTTATGGCAAGTACCTCGCGGCCTATAAAGTCAAAGAAACTAAAGGTTTTTTTTTCTGTTACGAATACGTCACACATTTAAACAAGTTAAACGAAACGACGCTACCATCTCACTCGGCCTTTTTTTCCTCCCTAAAATATTTTAATATTTCCAGTGCCGAGTACGCTGAGTGTCAAAATGTCTGGGTCGATAATCACATGGCCACGTTGCGCGATTTTCTGACGTGGTATAACAACAAAGACATAGTTCCATTCTTAATTGCGTTAGAACAAGTTAGTTTTTACGCGGGTCTAGGGGTAGATATGTTTAAAGACGCCATTTCGGTTCCCGGGGTAACCTTAAAGTACCTGTTCAAAACTCTGCCGTCAAATATATCTTTTTCTTTATGTTCGAAACGCGAACAAGATTTACATAATACTCTGAGACAAAATATAATTGGGGGGGGGGGGGGGGGAAAGGCCGTCGATAATATTTCATAGGTTTCATGAAAAAGACAAAATGCACATTAGAGGTGGTAAAAGTGTTCAAAGCATTAAAGGCTATGACGCCAGAGCTCTTTATTTGTGGGTCCTAATGCAGAAAATGCCCACTGATTTTCCCATTAGAAGAAACAGTGAGGTTGGTTTCAGGTACCATAAAGTCAATAAATACACCGTGCACTGTCGCGACTGGTTGACTTGGGTATCGCACACAAATAATGTGTCTTTGAAGACCCAGTTCAACGGCCGTGAAATGGCTTTAAGGCGTAGGCGCATTAGGGTCGATGGCTGGGACAAAAATTCTCGCACAGCCTACCAGTTTTATGGACGTCTTTTCCACGGACATCCTAACTGCCCACTAACCAGCGGTCGTGATACCAACCCCGTCAATAAGAAACCCTTGACTGAGTTGTATGAAAAGACGCGGGAAAGTGGTGAATATTTGAAGACCGAGTGTGATGTCAACCTGTTAGAAATTTAGGAATGCGAATGGCAGCAACACATTCCCGAGCCTGAAACCCTCGTATACCAAGTTCAGATATCCTCTAAAGGAACAACAGATTCTAGACTCTGTTATAGACGAGACCTTATTTGGGTTAGTCGAATGCGACATTCGAGTCCCCGACTCCCTAAAGGGGGCATTTTTCGGAAATGACTCTGATTTTCAAAAATGTCGACGTCACGAGAGATGATATTGGAGAGATTTCATGCGCGAATACGCAGAAACAAAAATAATTCCTGACTACCCCAAGACGGACGTTGATTGGACGCTACGTGGGGCACAAAATTATGTTGGCGACGCCTCTGCTTTGCTGGTATCTGTCCAAGGGCTTAGAGGTCACGTGTATATACCAGGTGATTGAGTATACACCTGCGACTTGTTTCAAACATTTTGGGGATACCGTCTCCGACGCTCGCCGACAGGGGGATATAGACGATGTTTACGCCATAACTAGTGAAACTATGAAATTGTTAGGGAACGCGGCTTACGGCAAGACGTTAACCAATAAGGCGAAGCACGTAGAGGTCTCGTACACGACCGGGGAGGGGACGTCTAAATTAATAAACTGTCCGTGTTTTAGAAAGATGAGTTTAGTGACGAACGATATTTTCGAGGTAGAGATGGTTAAGAAGAAAATTAGTTGGAACCTACCCGCGCAGATAGGCTTTTTCGTCTACCAGTACGCTAAACTACGCCTGTTAAAATTTTATTACGATTGTCTTGATAGATTTGTAGACAGAGCTGACTTTCAGTTATGCGAGACTGATACTGATAGTCTTTACTTGGCCCTTAGTACAAATAACCTGGTGGACGCCGTTAAACCCTCTATGCGAACATAATTTTATAGCGTCTACGATCGATGGTTCCCCGCCTTAGTGTGCCCCGAACATCGATCCGAGTTTATTGCTAGTGGGGGTAAAACGCGAATCGTTTGTCAGAAATGCCGCGACAAAAAGTTATACGACAAACGAACACCAGGTCTTTTCAAGTTAGTATATGAGAGTAGTGGGATGGTTTTCCTCTCCAGCAAAACTTACCCCTGTTTTGGAGATTATGACAAAACTACCACTATAGGACTCAGTAAACAAAATAACACACTAGACAAAAACTTCTTTTTGGATGTCCTCAACAGGCAACAAGCGCAGGGGGAAAAAATGTAGGTTTCAAGGCACACAATTCAGCTATCTACACATACACCCAACACCGCAACTCTCTGTCCTATTTTTATATAAAAAGACAGGTACACGCCGACAATGTCACCACTTCACCTCTTTCCATCTAAAGAATATCTCTCTTCCCTTTTGTGCCCTGTACACAACACCACACCACAACTCTCTGTCCTATTTTTACATAAAAAGACAGGTACACGACGATAACGTGACGACATCCCCCTCAATATCTAGTCCTTTCTTCTTATCCTACCCTAAGTCGTTTATATATTTGTTCTGGACAGCAGCTGTAACAAAACACTGTGATATTAAATGTATTTATTACAATTTAAAAATCTATATATATTTATTGTGGGCAGCAGCTGTAACTAAGCCCTGTGATATAAGATATGCTTCTATTTTTTTTTAACTTGGTCTTTGTTATCTATGTTGTATAAATATTGTATGTATATATGTATATATATATTGTATAAATATTGTCTACCTGTTGTAAAATATATTGTATAAATAAACAACACACTACCAACACAACATACAACCTAACTACTAACCCGCCAATATCGAACTAATATATTTTCCTATATAAAAAGTCAGCGCATCCTCCTGAATCGATCGGAGTATTTTATTATATAAAAGTCCGCGCATCCTCCTGAAATGCTAACAGTAACCACCCTACTATACTACTTGTATCAGTCTGCGATGAAAATATCAGCCTGAGATGACAATATCAGCCTGCTATGAAAATATGAGCCTGAGATGACAGTATCAGCCTGAGATGACAGTATCAGCTTGGGATGACAGTATCAGCCTGAGATGACAGTATCACCTTGAGATGACAGTATCAGCCTAAGATGACAGTATCACCCTGAGATGACAATATCACCCTGAGATGACAGTATCAGCCTGATATGACAGTATCACCATGAGATGACAGTATCAGCCTGAGATGACAGTATGAGCCTGAGATGACAGTATCAACGTGAAATGAGAACGGAGCGTGAGATGTAATTCTGACAATTGTAGATGTAAAGGCGGTTTTCGTGTAACAGGAGATATGCCTCGACTTTGGCGAGGCCCAGCTCCTTCAACTTAGACACAACCCCCCTCGGTTAATGAAGGACGCATGTTCAAATATAAAACATCCATGTAGTCCGGTATAATTATAATTTCTAGACATCTTCAGCTCAGCTGAGAAATGGAAAATGCGCTGACTTGTTTACTGAGTTTGGATAGTCACAGCGACAACGGTTACCGGACCTGTCATCGGATGAAAGAATTTACGCTTCATTTACTCTGACAAACCTCAAGTGTAGTAAACATATGACGTAGATGTGGTATTTTGGGTGTACTTTCATGACAGGTGACACCTAGAAACAAATATTAATTGTAACAATCAAATTGATAACACTGGGAGAAAATGTATGATAACACATATTATTACTGACAATCTGTTCAGGAACACGAAAATTATCTGATGTTGTTGTTGTTGTTTTGAAACGGTGATGGGTGGAGAGCGGGCACTTAACAGTTGACCATTATTGCCTCTTCTCGTTCCATCTTGGTCTACCCTGTTCAACCTGAAAATTGGTTATAATTTGGGTATTTAGTGTCATTTTATTTACTAATTTTGTATTAAGTTTAAATAACTATTGTCTTTTGCAGTTGCTGGTTTTAATTTATATTAGTATTTGTCATTTTATTTTCAGTTTTTATATTGTATATAGATAACTATTGTCCTTTGCACTTGGTTTTAATTTGTATTAGTTTTTTTTTTTTTTTTAAATCTCTTTGCCATTCCTTGTCCTGTGAGTAGTTAATGGGTTCGCTAATTTTTGCTGGTTTTATTTTTTTTAATGATTTGTTAGTTTTTGTTGCTTAATTTCTATTTGGTGGAATGTCTTTTCTGAAGTACTAACCTTATATGTTTTCCCTTGTTTTATGTATATATCTTTTAAGCATTGATTGGGCATCTCCTGGGGCATCTTGTCAAGAAGTGGATTTAAGTCTAGAGGTTGTCTTAAGATAGAGACAAGACCCTAGTGTTAAGAAAGTCTGAGACGATAGAATTTAGATAGAAATGACAGTGACTGTGGACAGATGAGACTATTGGCTCAAGGGTGAGAACCTGGATTGACTCTCCCTTGCCACTTGTGACTAAAATTTTGCTATAACCTCACCCCCTTCTAACTACCTTTAAACACAAGGAGATAAGGTGTAAATAACGACCACAGACACCACTATACAGACAACGTATAGGTACAGTATAGTATAGAAGTTGATCCAGTCTAAAATATATAGATATTCTATTTACACAATAAAACATTAAATGTCATCATACAGCAAAGAAATAAATATCGTGCACTGTTAAACAGACCTGAAAAAACAAAGAACAATTAAGTAGATAGACACATAAAACCCCATGTAACTGTCTTTTTTTTTCTTGTTGATGTGATCACTGGCCCAAGACAGGATACATGTTGTTAGATGTGTAGTGCGAGCGTATGATGAATTGAGTGTGGGTGCGTATGAAGACGCGAATGTGTTTAGGCTCGTATAGATGTAGATCCTGCAACCCATACTCTCACATGCAGTAATCAAGGATGCTTTGACACTGCAGGCATGTTTCAAGACATTTATTGACGGGAACACACATAATATCAACAGGAACAGTCAGTGTAACAAGGTCATGCTGACCTGACATCGATAGGTATACATTTGGCATTCAAAAAGGTAAACATCAGAATAGACGTGCATGGTCAATAGCAAAGTTCTTCAATAATGACAGTTCGTAGCGTCGCCCTTGGCGTCTCTGACTAAACGCGTCAGATGCCTTAGTTACTATGACACATAGGTGCAACTTGGCACTCCCTGCCAATTGCACATATCAGGCTGTAGTATAATAGCCGAAAGCACAGGCCTCGTTCTGACGTCGGCCGTGTACTTCTGTTAAATAGGTTATCATCAACCCTGCAGTAATACTTATTGTAGATAGAAGTTCCGCCAATCTGCGGCTCCCACAATATATCTTCGTCACTGGATTTCTGGACAATATAAGACTAACAGTCTTGGATGGCTACCTCGAGCACAAATATATAAGTTCTGAAATGGCGGATCAGTGAGCTGCTGTTCACCCTAGGTAATCCTTTACATGTTCTGCCACCGAAAAGCGTAATAATGCATAAAGGTCGGTATTACCTGGTAAATGAATCCTCAGAACTACACAAGGAATTCTGTCGTCATCCCGACGCACAGAGATTCACTGGGGAAAACTGCCATAGCAGTTACTTCGAAGATTCTCCCCGAAAAACAATGGACTCTTGGTCCCTTCAGAAAAACAGGACCTCCCGGCTTCCCGGAAGTATATCTCACTCCCGCTTAAAAAACCTTCCCATAGGCCTACGCCGAACTGTCAACCTCTGACCCTAAAGGTCAAACACAATGAATGAATAAACAAGGGAAGACAACCCCTAATCAACCTGACATCGCAGGTAAAGACACAATTATACTTATGACACAAACATAAGCAAATAACTTGACAGATGACTCCGTCGAAAATGACAGCAACATTACTACCACCCCCCTGTAAAAAAAAAAATGCAATTTTTTTTTTTTTAATATGTTCATGAGCAAGATAGCACCAGTATCACTTCTGTGCTCATGCAAACAATGAACCTAATATCAGGTACAATAGAAGAGGGTACAAATCATCTCCCAACATAGGAGAAAATATTTCCTTTAAGCCAAACAAACTAAGGGATACCATTCAAGAAACCTAAGTTGCTGGCAATACCAATCATATATCAAACATTACTAAATAATATAATCATAGCAATATACAAATGTCAATGCTATTTTAGCAACATATCACTGATGGATGGACAAAATGAAATTTGTTAAATTATCTAAACATCATCCAAATACATTTGTATTACAACATATTATGATATTAAGGACAGACCTAAGTCTGAAAATATATCAGGAAAAACTAGGACACAAGATTTAACTGGAATCATGTGGGCATCTAGACAATATGTCCGCCATCACATTATCCGAACCACGGATAGCTCGCACCGTGAAATGGAAAGGCTGAAGAGCAATAGCATAACGAGTAGATCTCGAGCTCTTCAAATCCTTACTTTGCATAGCCGTAAGAGCTTTTTGGTCGGTTTCCATAAAGAAATGCGCGCCCAGAAGGAACCTTTGTAGCTTAAGAATGGACCAAACCATAGCCAACAATTCACGGTCCAAAACCGAGTAATTCCTTTCTGCCGCATTCAGCTTCCTAGAAATATACATTACAGGATGCAGAGTTCCTGAATATTCCTGCATTAGTGCCGCTCCAATGCCAGTGGAAGAGGCATCACTACGAAGGACAAAAGTCTTATCAATCGTCGGTAGTCTTAAGATAGGATGAGATGAGAACAAATTCTTAACCTGATCCAATGAAGATTGGCATTCTTGGGACCAACGCACCATATTAGGAGAACCTTTTTTCAATAACGTTGAAAGTGGTGCCATAATGGAGGACAGATTCTCAATGAATCTTCCATAGAATTGTATCAATCCCAAGAGACTACGCACTTGCTTTTTTGTCTTCGGAACCGAGATATTTAATATCTTTGAAATGTTTTGGTCCTCTGTCTTCAACAGACCATGACCAACTCGATGACCTAGGAAGGAAATTTCACTAAACCCAACAAAAGCTTTAGAGGGTTTAGCAGTCAAACTATGCTCACGTAGAGTAGATAGCAATTCCTTCAGACCCACATAGTGTTCTTCCCAAGTATCGCTGAAAAGACAGATGTCGTCTAAATATGCAATGACATCTGCACGATCTGATAGAATTCGTCGCATCATGCGCACGAAAGTCGCTGGGGCGTTCATAAGCCCGAAAGGCATAAAATTCCATTGAAACAGACCCCTAGGTGTCGAAAAAGCAGTGAGAGGTTTGGCGTGTTCCGTCAGTGGGACTTGCCAATAACCTTTCGACAAGTCTAGTTTAGTAAAGAATTTAGCTTTAGAAAGTCTAATAAGTAGATCATCTAATAACGGCATAGGTTCAGCATCGAACTTCGTAACTTGATTTAATTTGCGATAATCAACGCAAAGACGTATGTTATTGTCTTTCTTTCGAACAATAACTATCGACGAAGAATAAGCTGAAGTGGATGGTTCAATTATTTGTAGTTGAATCATTTCATCCAATTCTTTCTCGACTTGTGCTTGAAAATGAATAGGTATTGGGTATGGTCTTACTCTGATCGGATTACGATCAGTAAGTATGATGTCATGTTCTATGACATCTGTGTGTCCAGGAATGTCGGTAAGGACATCCTGATATGATTGTAACGTAGAGGATACTTGACGTTGTTCCTCAAAAGACAAGTTGGAAGAGACTGTAACGTCTCTCCACGATTCCGTTGAAGTAAGTGGAATCGCAGGAAGAGGTAAGTTCACGTCAGAAAAAATAGTTTCCTCATCCTGTATAACGGACAGGGATGAGATGTGACCATGTTGAACTGGAGAGTCGTCCGTCGCCTGGAAAATAGGCTGTAAATAGTCTGGACGTTCAATAAACTCTGTTAGCATATTTATATGGAAGGTTTTATGCCTTCCATCCACATCGACAATATAGTCGACATCAGAAATTTTCGAGACTATAGTGTATGGACCCTTCCAAGAAATGAGAAGTCTATTCTCTCTTGAGGGCAGTAAGACATATGCTTTGTCTCCAGGACAAAGTTGACGTAGGCGTCTTTTCTTATTAGCAAATCGCCTAGCTTTTTCTTTCGCAAATTCGGAAGATGAAGTTGCTAACCTGCACGATTCGATAATCTTTTCTCTAAGAGCTATAACATATTCATATGACGATTGTGTATCATCGTCAATATTATCGGAAGTTATCAAATCGTGTAACAAGGACATTGGCCCGCGCGGTTGCGCGCCAAAGACAAGTTCGAAAGGAGAAAACCCTGTATGCTCGTTGGGAACCTCTCTATAGGCAAAGAGGACTGCAGGTAAAACCCTGTCCCAATCTTCAGGATGATCCTCCGTTATCTTGCCAAGTAAGTTCTTTAGTGTCCTGTTAAGACGTTCTACCAATCCATTGGACATTGGATGATAAATACTACTGAGAGACCTTTTAATGTCTAGCGTAGCCATTACCTGAGACATAACGTCCGAAATTAACTGAGTGCCGTGATCCGACAGTATTTCTCCGGGGAATCCCAGACGAGAAAATACGAGCCAAAGAGCATCAGCGATATCGACAGTTGATATGCTCTTCAGAGGAATAGCCTCTGGCCAACGCGTGCACATGTCCACGCAAGTGAGGATAAATTGGTGTCCTCTGGCTGACTTAATTTTGAACGGACCAATGATGTCTATAGCCATTTTCTGAAACGGCCGAATCGGAATATCTGCAGCCTGAATAGGAGCAGCATGTCTCGGACCCCTAGACTTGACCTCTTGACAAATTTTGCAAGATCGGCAATAAATTCGGATGTCTTTATTCACGAATGGCCAAAAGAATGACGCAAGGACTCTAGTTTTAGTTCTGGAAAAACCCATGTGTCCAGCACACTGAGAATCGTGTGCATGCCGAAGAATTAAGGCTCTCATACACTTAGGCACAAGAATTTGCGAATGCATAGACTTGTCCGAGTGTTGTACCATTCGTACCAATATACCATTCTTCATAGTAATATACGATTTGTGATTCGTATTTTGATTGGGATCCCCTTTCTTTGCAAGAAGGAAGTATTTCTTCAAAGAAGGATCCTCTTCTTGACGTTTAACAAACGAGTCATGGGAAATCACCAAGTGCTCGTCTTGGCTATCAACTTCATTACTATTATCAGATGAAGTTGGGGGATTAAGAGCTTGAGCTCTTGTCACCACTGCATTGACCGTTTGAATGTTTTTTTCTTCCCAACTAGAAATTTGTTGCGGGGTGCATTCCTTAACCCCATGAATACGACCGATTATAAGATCCGCAATAGGATTAGGAAGAAGACATGCATGGACATCTCCTGTGAAGAAAGGAGTGTCAATCCTAATAATAGCAGTAGGATAGCTTTCCATAGTACCACCAAATGTAACACATTTGATTGTTTTTCCAGTGGCACAGCAAGGATCTATCAGAGACTCCTTAACCCCGACGGTAGTACATCCCGAATCGAAAAGTACTGAGACTAGCCTATCATTTATTAGACCTTTATGTAAGATGAGAGATCCTCTCCCATCATGCGCAACTGTAGCAGGTAGAGCAGGAAGAGGGTGACCACAACTTAGCGTAGATACAGTTGATGAGTCAAACAATGTTAAGCATTGGGGGCATTCAGTTGCTCTCCCAAAATCGAAAGCACAACCAGTGATAGCCCTAGAGTTACCACTATCATTTACTGTATTACAGGCTCCATCAAACTCTTGTTGCGCAGAGTTTGCCTGTTGGTAAGGTCTTTTCTTGTTAAACCTAGGTCTACCTCGATTATCATTTCCCCTGTAATTATTTCGACTATCATTTCCCCTGTAATTGTTATCATATTGCCTATTGTAATCATCATTCCGGTTTGAATCCCGGTTTCTAAATTCACCATCGTCATAATCTTGACGTCGAGAATGATTACCTCGAAAATTTGAATAGTTATTATTTGGATAGCCTTTGCGAAAGTGTCTCAAATTATTACCACTAAAATTACGAGAACTACCATCTTGTCTCCACTGCATAGACGAAGAACCATCATGTGTTGGATTACTCCGCTTCTGAGTGTAATTTTGATTACTTCCCCTATTCCAATTTTGTTGAGCACCCTGAAATTTTTTTTTGAAATTAGGGCCATATGGTGTTGCCGAAGCAGCTGGCAACCCTTCTTTCACTTTAGAATTGCTAACTGTAGCATGGGGATGTGCTGTGGCATACTGACAACAGTATTCCTCCATTTCTTTTAAGTTTTTAGGCTTACGCTCATGAAGGAATGCAAGAAAAGAATCATTAACAGATGACAAAACCTTATCTCGCAATAATAAGTCCATTAGACCTTCATATGTTTTCTCAATCTGAGACAACTCAACCCATCGTGTAAATGTACGACGTATCTTTGTAACAAAATCAGAGAAATCTACTCCATTTTCTGGCAACATTGTCCTAAAACGAAGACGATAGTCTTCTTGTTTTAGTTGATATTTTTTTAGTAATGCTGCCCTGACAACATCATAATTAGTCCTCTCATGTTCGTCTATTGTCATAAGAGTAGTCACTGTGTCACCTGTAAAAAATGGCATCAGTTGTTCAACATATTTTTCCTTTTTTATGTTATGCGTATCGCACAAAAATTGGAATCTATCTAGATAATCTGCTACGTCATCCTTTAAAGGATTGAAATGAGGCAATTTAATCCTACTAACAAACTCCCTTGTCGTACTCGAAGTTGTTTGCTGAGCACCCGTACTCGCCAATTTCAATTTCTCTAACTCCAAAGTTGCGAGTTTTTCATCAAGTTCCATCTTCTGTTTTCTTTCCTCATGTTCCATTTTTCTAATTTCAGCCTCAGCTTGAGCTTTCCTCTCCTCTGCCGCAGCTTCTTTGTCTAATCTCTTTTGTTCAGCTTCTTTGTCTAATCTCTTTTGTTCAGCTTCAAATCTCCTTTCCTCCACCTGCATCTGCAATTTCTTTTGTTCAGCAGCAATATTAGCTTCTCTTTCTAATCTTTTCTCTTCAGCCTGAGCTTTTTTCTCTTCTGCAGCTAATGCTTTGTCATACTGAGCAACAGCCCATTGTTCTAACTGTTGACCAGTCTTATCAAGGGCTCTCCCTTGTGTAATAAAGTAGTCCAATGTAGACATCTTGTCTACTGAGATCAGAAACCTGAAAAAAATTAAATAAATTACCTTATCCCACTTCAATGGGAGACAAGTCTGAAATGCTAGACTTGTATACTCACTTCACTTTATTTTACTGTCTTAGTCTTAGACAAAGACTTTGTATGTTCCTCTTGTTTATAATGTACCCAAAAAATCACTTGAGTACCTGTGGAAAAAAAAATTCCCTTATATCCCACTCACTATGGGCACAAGTCTTTTTTATAAAGAACTTGAATATGTATTTCACCTTGTCTCAATCTTTGTAGATAACAAGTCTTTTATCAAAGAACTTGTATAAATATCTTATATAATATTATTTAACAAACTCTATATGAAGAGTCTACCTTATCAATAATATCAAAACATGACCAAGTATGTGTATGTAGACTGTGCATGACAGTAATGTAGTACAACCAAAAAAAAAATACAAAGACAAAAATACAAAACAATACAAATGGCAACACTGTTTTAACCAAAAATGTGTAGAGAAATACACAAGAAAGGAGAGACCTACAGAATACAAACAAAACAAATCGACAATCAAAACTGAAAAACAGACAAAATATTACAAAAACAACGTTAAGTACAATTACATCACAGCTAACATCAATAGCGACCAATTGTCACTAGCAAATTTCCAAATTAAGAAAATTTGCACCTACAGAACGCTTACAGTAAGCCTCGATCAAGTGGCATATTTACCGTAAGACCCACCAACCGAAAAACCCGCAGAAAAATACACAAAAACAGTAGAAGTAACATAAACATATAGCAATCAATTTCAATGTGTTGCAGAACAAGTTCAGTCACAGCTGAAACTAAAATAAATTCCTTGCTCCTTGCGAACACAGAAACGAAATGTCAAACGCGCACTGAACGTCAAATCCACTGTAACATAAAGTGGTATTCACGAACCAAAGTTACTATGACCTTCTCAAATTAGGGCTTGCACATTGAATGTTTACAATTTCCACGTACTGTTTACAGACACTTGACCTCCAACAATGTAGCTTGAATGCTCTGACCTAGAAAAGTCTGTTGTTGAATGAAACGTGTAACAACCAGCAGTACTGTTTACAATAGGAACCCGCCTTCTATGCAGTTATGGTCCACGTAGCAAATGCCTAGTAGTTAACTTCAGTACATGTCTTGTTATGCTTTATGTAGCATTATAATATAAATGCTCGTACTGTTTATTTGGGTCAACCGTTGATGACCTATATCTGTCCTGTTGTAGCCAAAACTTGCAAGTGTAGAATTAGCGCTGTGTGTTACGGCTGTCCCGTGTGTAGCTTAGACCCACAGATCAGAAGTGTAATGTGTACTTGTCCTTCTTGTAACTTTCTCGACAAAACTGGAGACATCATACATGTAACAGCCAACCAGGAATGTAAATTTCTGGATCCATAAATGTCAACAATAATGTCAAATGCTCGCACTGTTCTTTTTAAACCCACAGATCTGGTCCATCAGAAATGTAAGTTTCTAGGCCACATTGGCGACAAGAAATGTATCATAAGAGCCCACGTAACTGGTCCACCAGAAATGTAACTGTCTTTTTTTTCTTGTTGAGGTGATCACTGGCCCAAGACAGTATACATGTTGTTAGATGTGTAGTGCGAGCGTATGATGAATTGAGTGTGGGTGCGAATGAAGACGCGAATGTGTTTAGGCTCGTATAGATGTAGATCCTGCAACCCATACTCTCACATGCAGTAATCAAGGATGCTTTGACACTGCAGGCATGTTTCAAGACATTTATTGACGGGAACACACATAATATCAACAGGAACAGTCAGTGTAACAAGGTCATGCTGACCTGACATCGATAGGTATACATTTGGCATTCAAAAAGGTAAACATCAGAATAGACGTGCATGGTCAATAGCAAAGTTCTTCAATAATGACAGTTCGTAGCGTCGCCCTTGGCGTCTCTGACTAAACGCGTCAGATGCCTTACTTACCTTGACACACAGGTGCAACTTGGCACTCCCTGCCAATTGCACATATCAGGCTGTAGTATAATAGCCGAAAGCACAGGCCTCGTTCTGACGTCGGCCGTGTACTTCTGTTAAATAGGTTATCATCAACCCTGCAGTAATACTTATTGTAGATAGAAGTTCCGCCAATCTGCGGCTCCCACAATATATCTTCGTCACTGGATTTCTGGACAATATAAGACTAACAGTCTTGGATGGCTACCTCGAGCACAAATATATAAGTTCTGAAATGGCGGATCAGTGAGCTGCTGTTCACCCTAGGTAATCCTTTACATGTTCTGCCACCGAAAAGCGTAATAATGCATAAAGGTCGGTATTACCTGGTAAATGAATCCTCAGAACATCACAAGGAATTCTGTCGTCATCCCGACGCACAGAGATTCACTGGGGAAAACTGCCATAGCAGTTACTTCGAAGATTCTCCCCGAAAAACAATGGACTCTTGGTCCCTTCAGAAAAAAACAGGACCTCCCGGCTTCCCGGAAGTATATCTCACTCCCGCTTAAAAAACCTTCCCATAGGCCTACGCCGAACTGTCAACCTCTGACCCTAAAGGTCAAACACAATGAATGAATAAACAAGGGAAGACAACCCCTAATCAACCTGACATCGCAGGTAAAGACACAATTATACTTATGATACAAACATAAGCAAATAACTTGACAGATGACTCCGTCGAAAATGACAGCAACACCCCACAACCACATTCACCCAGTCAGTCACCCTGCTGGGGAAAAATAGAATGATTAGTTATTGTAACCATAGTCTAACTGGTGGGGCATCTGCTTAAGCCTCTCTGTCTACTACTATAATATTGTCTACTGTCTCTGCCCTGCTGACTCTGCCTAAACGAATGTTTACACAGCTTCCAACTCGTTAGGCGATATGCGCCGCTAACTAATACACCGGACTGCTACCTAGTAGACTTAGATTACAACTAAGGCTCAGAGTCTATCCATCTAATAGATAACAAAAGACCCTACTGGTCCTGTCTATTTTCTCCCTTCTTCTCTCTCTCTCTCCGCCTGGTCTCAGTGTCTCTCTAACACTCGACGTCTGCTGATGTGGCGTCTCTGTTACGCCTCTTCTCTTGATAACGTTCAGAACCAGGAATGATATCCCGCTCAAGGTTTAGGGACATACAGCTTTATTATGGCTGTATAAAACTTTAGACCAATCTCCCAGTCACGTGCTGTTGTCGGGGTGGTATAATGAGCTAAGAGCTCTGGATTAAAGACAAATCCTGTTCCCAGCTGAAGATTGTCTTCGCTACCGGGGAACATATGTTATTTCTTGCACCTTTTCCGATCTCTCGAGCTATATGCTCCTAAGATGACAACTTGCTTTTGTAAAGGACCGAGGCTAGTTGCCCCTCCTACAGACCGTGAAAACTCGCTGTGGACCAAACAAAGCAACTGCAATATAACACGTCAAAAGTTACACATCTCAAACACTAAACTCCCTTCTCCCTTTAAATCAATTACAGCTCCCCTTCTCTATTCCCGCTATGCACAACGATACAAAATATTTATGCCCCATAAAGTCAATCTCCCAGGCAATCCCCTCTCTCTCACGTTTCCAAAATAAACATCGGCTGATCCAGATCTGTTTGTTCTACATGACTAGCCACGTGTCACAACAATTTTTCACTGAGGACATTCCTGTGCGAAGATACTTGAGCTAATTTTCTCGCTGACCCTTGGGGTACATTTATCAATACAAAATTAAATCTAGGCAGGCTGAAACCCGTCTCATAAAACACTTCCCTTATCAAAATAAAATCTACATCTCGTGAACATAAAAGGAAAATCCCATAACCGAAATATAGATTACATCTCATGTCTTCTGTCTATGTCGGCGTCTGTGGCCTAATGGATATGAACGCAGTTTCATAATCCAGATATACCAGGTTCGAAACCTGCTGCAGGCGGTTTGGTAGCAGATCGCTTTGTGTGGATTT
The DNA here is from genome assembly GCA_024509875.1 of Oreohelix idahoensis. Taxonomy (NCBI): domain Eukaryota; kingdom Metazoa; phylum Mollusca; class Gastropoda; order Stylommatophora; family Oreohelicidae; genus Oreohelix; species Oreohelix idahoensis. The sequence goes on from JAMPIV010003903.1 coordinate 143,316, forward strand.
TTAACAATGGTATAAGCGCCGTACCGTTCAATGGCAAACTAAAAAAAATTGATTAGCAAAATCACAAACAGCCAATAAAAGCTGGGGTTGATTGCCACGTCCTGTAAAGGATAAGCAACTAACTTCTGTCTATACAACAATAAAATGTACAATAAATAACGTACGCCAAAATTATGCTAGCGTATTTAAACTGCAAATGAACTATAAACAATCGAGTTTATCAATGTATCTCCCTCTAGTTAAATACAGGTGTTCTTGTGTTCAACATCATGTTAACATCACCCTTCTCTGGGTAACATTCCCGAATTAAAACTCAATACAATAACCGTGCCGACGTGCTTAAAATTACAAAATCCCGCTCCCGTTTATATACAGACGTTTATCATAAATCAAAGTTGCGGGTTTTTCCTACCAACCTTTTTAAAAAAATTTAGACCTTCTTTTAAATATTACGGAGCTCACATTAAATGTCTCAAAATCTTTACACTCTCCTAGCTACGGCTATTATCATATAAAGAATTCTCTGCACCTCTTACATTAAATACTTTCTCTGAGATCGTAATTGATGGCCCTTTGGTTTAAGAACGAAATTAAAACCTCCCGAGAAAAGCTTATACTTTAACCGGTTAGTCTCTATTAGAAGCGAATTACAAGTACCACGCTAAATAGTTATGGCTTACCCAATAGATCAAATATCTCACTGAAGAGCAAGTGCCTATGACGTAGATTCTCACGGCTGAATATTCTTCGGACAAAAGGCGCCCACAATTAATTTCCTTTAGTATTTATTACAGACAACGAGGCCAGATACGTCAACGCCGGCGTTCCTCTTCCGTCCAATGAAATTCCTACAAAATTAAACAACCGTGCCTACGCCCATAGATTTGAAAACAACGCGCAGACCGCATGTCCAAAAAATTTGCGTCATGTTACGCGACGACCGCGATTCTTTTTAACAAAGAAAAAAGATTCCCTCATCTCGATTATCTAGCGAAAAGAACTGGTGAAAAAAACGAACTAATGAAAATCTAATCTTCTCCCCTGTAGTTGCTATTAAAAACGCAATTATTAGACCTACAGAAAAAGACCAAACTCGATATATTACAAAGAGAAGAAACATAGCAAACACATATAGTTACAAAGGGAAGAAGACTGGTGCAAACTCAAATAGAAAAACGGAATTGGGCCTGTTGAAAAATAAAACCACAGTACTGCATCACATTACGCCCACCTTTCCTAGGTCGGTCTACCGATCTAATTACTGTGATTTTCTGTTCACACTGGTCCGTACCTATGTCGACTAATCTGTCTGTGAGCACTTCTTCCTCTTCCGTATTCTCTTCTTCTTCTTCGTCCAAAAATTCATGCTCCGGTGGAAGAGTTGATCTCTCTTCAGACCTGTGCCGTCTAATGGCGGGTCTGAATCTTCCCTTGCTATGTCCGTCAAAAATCTGTCTTGGTCAGCTGACATGACCAACTATCTCTATGGCGGCCTGGCGATGGCGACTACCTTGCTGCGCGTCAGCTGGTTTGTGACCGCTGGTATATGGCGGTGCAGATGAAAACGGTCTTGTGCTTCCAGCATACAGTCTCCGATCGCTTGCTGAGTTTCTACTGAATCCTCACTGATCCCAGTAGCTTCTATCTTGGAATAAAGATATGTAATATCTGTCCCTGGCAGTGGTTCTGTGTTCGCTCTTCCTCTACCAACATGAAGCGGGACAGTGCTCTCCACTATAGCTCCTTGCAAAGTCGTAGGGCAGTTTTTCTCACTATTTTCTGGCCTGAAAGGTTCGTGAGATGCCCGTGTATTCACAGAGAGTCCTCCGTCTGAAACCCTGGTTCTAAAAAAATTCTTAACCTTGCCCTCCCCGTCGAGAGTTAAAGGCATCAGTTGGAAAGTGTCATGAATTGAACTGGATGATTTAAGATCTCGTTTGATTGCGGAGTTTCTGAGATAAAGCTCTCAGTGACTTTCTCCAAAGTTCCTTGAAACAAATTGGAATTTTTAGCCCTAGTTGCAGGCTCCTCGTTGCAGGAGTGATTTCCTGTAAGCAGGATATTAGGGTGGTGGGGCCCATCTCCGTTGTTATGCAAACGGTTGCTCAGTCCACTGTCCTCTTCCGTGTGAGTAACGTGCTGGTCGTATGGGGCTCCAGGGCTGGTTGGAAACATATGTTCGCTCAGGCCGCTAAATTCCGCTCTATGAAGTGTGCGCTGGTCGGGTGCATACGTCTTATCAATCTTATCAGTATTCCCCTCGCTTGAGGAGGCTAATACCATCGGGGGCCTAATTCCCGACAACAAAGAAGGTACTTCCATAATCAGAGGCGTCACCACTGTTTGGCCATTAAACTGAACAGGGCTGTCAGGCGAATTCGCCTCTGCAAAAACCATTCCACTGTCTTCAGAGGTCTTCACCCTCTCCTTCGCAAGACATGGCTGGTTGAGCTTGTGGTGAACTTCTAAAACAATATCTAAATTAAATTAAAACAGTATAGTGCATAAAGTAAAAGATAGGATAGTACTACCAATTTTCATTGTTTTCGTCGCCTACGCCTTCAGCGTATAATTTGATAACGCCTTATCGCCGAAATAAAGGTACTAAATGCTTCTGGGTAACCTTGAGATAAACGTACCACTTTTCCAAGTTCATGTGAAATATTTGCCTAGAATACATTGTAGAAGGGAGAGGGACGGATAGATAACCAACGCAAATCACGTCTCACATTGTTTCTAAAAATAAAACCAACTTGCTAGCGTTGCCTTAGGCGATTTTCAAATTACAATGTAAACGTTAGAAAATGTGGACACTACAGTCATGGAAACACGCTTAGCTCTTATTGCGAATGACGTAAATTCTCACGTACTACGAGAGACTCTCGTATTTAGCTTAAAAGTACATGGAAAAAGAATTGAACAGGAGGTAGTTTAAAAATAAACAACTAACATAGAAAAAAGATGGAATGTTGAACCAAGCCACTTAGCCCCATAAAAAATCATATATTAGTGTACCTGAAGACTTGCTGACCAAGAATATGTTGTTAATTACCTAAATAGTTCATTAGATAATCAATTATTGGGGATAATACATAGAGAATCGGAGATATTGTCAGGTCAAGTCATGTCTGCTTAGATTGGATAGCATATTTTTTGGGGGAAAAAAGTAGGTGACAGAAAGGCTAAGATAGTACGATGAAGGGGATTGGGTGAAATTTGAAGGAAGCCGTAAAATTATTGGCTGACCTAATATACAAATCTAGTTGGTAGTAGTAACGCATAGTGGTTTGAGATTTTTTTTAAAGAACTCATTCAAAAAAAGAGATGCTTGGTCTCATTGGCCCACGCCTTTTACTTTATCGAAATAGTAGGTTACTCGCTGCCATTTTTCCAAAATATTCAGAGGAGCAAGAAGCGATGAGCAGACTTGTGCTTTTTTATTAATAATACTACCATCTGAAAGCAGTCTGAACAGAGGCAGTGATAAAAGTGTGCCTTATTCGATTGCCTAATTCATCGTTACTTGTTTATATTTCCTTGATATGTGGTAAGATTGATTTTATTGACTTTTCATTAAACAAAGGTTTGGGTGTAAGAAAAGGCCATGGTAAAAAATTGTAATATAATAGTTCCATGGCAGACTTAGGCATGGCCTAGATGTTGATCCATCATATAAGGGACTATCTAAGAAGTTTAAAACTACAGGACTATATATATGATGGTCATACAGGAACATTACACCTATCTTATTGCATGGACAAGATTACTGCAGGAATGACAGAGGCGTAGCATCCATTAGGGAAGAGAAAAAGAAAACTGGTACCATTTGTTCCATCAAACTAAAGGGGAGAAGCAGGGTTGTCAGAGAGAGCTGACCATGTTCTTTTGTATGTATGATTTACATGTAAATTAGGAGGAATTAGTTTGATATTAAGACAGAACCATAAATTGCATTGACAGGGGTTCCTGCTGGCACTTGTCTGGTGCTAGTACTCGCTCATTGAAGAAGTCTGGACGATTTCAAAGAGTCTCTGGCACCTGCTTGTATTAAAGAAGTTCAAGTCCAGAGGAGACTGATGTGTTTGACCAAACCAACTACAGCTGCTGTGATTCCAGGACCCAGATAAGGGAAATATCTGGCCTGGGACAACTTATCACGATTTAAAAAAAAATCTCCTGTCTAGACAAAACGTTCCTCCAAAGAATAAATGAACAATCCTGGTGAAACAAAAGACAGTGGGATGATGACAATCCCCACCCTGCTTCCCAGTACCTGTAGTTAAATAGAGTAATTAACATCAACTTGAAAATTTGTAACAATGTACTATGGACATATTGTCTGTTGTATGTAAATATCTTTATATATATTTGTAAATATTCCTATCCATCTAAATTGATTCTCATTAAACTATAGTCCTGACCAAAACAACTTTAGGCTCAGGACCAATAAAGTTTAACAAAAAATATTTTAAATATAAAATTTAACAGCTGGAGTTAGTTGAGTTTATCATAGTAATTAGTATATGTTTGTATATGTTTTTGTATTGAGATTCTTTAACAACACTCTTACAATACCCTAGACACTTTATGTAGCTTTCAGTCACGCTAGTCAAAAAAGAATATAACTTAGAGTGAGATCGTAATGTGGTAACAAGGAAGGTACTCTGTAATACAGTTGTTCATTGTTTACCTCAGAGACCTTCACAGTTGACCTCACTCAAGTACAACTATATGCACACTATTCTTCTTAACATCAAAACACACCACAGAGCTCTCGTGGGGCTCCGTGAATTAGGGGTTGTCCCTTTTCACTTATCTGGCCTGCAGTAGGCACCCTTGCGTTAGCAAGGATCGGAGCGGGTGGGTTTCCCAAAACTAAGTATAGGCTCCCGAGAATGAAGTCGTATGCCATTACAGCAGCTTTAATTGTGCCGCGCACAAACTTGCATTTCACCTCAATATTGGCTACTGGCAGACGCTGTGAAGTCCCTCTCCTCAAAACGCCACCAATATCAACCTTTTCCTTTGTCATCTGCCCTGGCTTTACCAAATGTTGGGCGAAGATACTGGGGTATATAAGCCCGCTGTCAAATAAACACGTAGTGTGAGTTCCATTCAATACGGCTGGTCCGCTGTTGGAGAACAACGCCTCTGAATGAATGGGCTCCCATGTGTTCCCTTTGTTGCTCTCACCGGCCTTAAACAAGCTGCATGGTAAGCGGGTGGTTTATTTATGCACCGGGATGTCCAGTGGGAAGTGGTGCGACAATTCCAACAATACCTCTCATTATCTCCCCTGTTTCTTGCGGGTTCGTGAGAGGTCGCTCCTTGTGATCTGTTATGAGGTTGGGGGCGCATGTTAGGACCGGAATGGGGCTCCTTGCGAGAAGGCCTTTGCTGCTGGTGAGCAGGAGAAGAAGCCGACTGCGATAATGAAGCTCCTTTGTCCGGGGCTGGCAGGTCTGGGTGTTTCCTTTTCTGGCCCAGTACTTCGGCCTGTGCCGTTTGGAACCTTTCAGAAAATAAAATTATCTGGTCCAGTTGCTGGGCGCCCTACTCTGCCAGGTACCTCCTCTAGTCGGGAGACATGTTTGCCTTTATTTGTTCGCACAGGATTAAGTCTTCTAGTCCTTCGAACGTTTTTGCCAGACCCGACAACTCTCTCCACCGTGTGAGGTAAGTCCTCAGCCTTTCAGCGAACGGAGGAAAACTCTCTCCCTTTTCCGGACAGCTTTCTCTGAACATTGTTTGGCATTTACGGGGGGTCCACAGAAATCTTTGCAACAAAGCGTTTCGCAGTGCCTCGAAGTTGTTCTGGTCGTCTATGAGCATCTTGTGGTAGACGTCATACGCATGCCTTTCAGCGACTGCGATAATTTCAGACACCACAAACTTTCATCCAACCCATATGCCTTTGCCATCCGTTCAAATTTCTCCAAGAATACATCAATTTCCCCATTCCCGTTAGGAAACGAGTCCATCGGAAAATTCATGGCTGCCATCCGGGGGCCTCCGTTTCCGGGGGTGTCTGTCGCCCCGGCTCCAGGAGAATCTCCATTTGTTAAACTGCCCTCCGAAGATCTATGCTGCAGTTCCAGAGAACGCATGGCAAGTTCGTGCTGTCTCTCCACTGCCCTTTCCTCTTTCGCTGCTTCTGCGGCGGCTGCCCTTTGCCTTTCCTCAATTTCTGCGGCGGCTGCCCTGTCCTCTTTCTCCTTCTCTCGCTGATGATGTCTATCATTTTTCCTTATCATGTAGGCCTTAGTCTCCTCCTAATCCATTCCCATGTCCCGGGCAGCCTCACGCCAGGCAGCTCATAACGTTGCCATATTCGCCATCTTACCTATAAACTGCTGTAAGTTCACAACTACAGAAAATGACAAAAAAGGAAAAGAGAAGGAATTACCTGTTACGTAATAGGAAATACTCCCTCTTTAACCGCTGTCCCAAAACCCGACCTCAGACTAGCTCCAAATCTAAGTGATAACTGCTATCTGAAAAATTTATTATGCAGCTACCTATAACTGAATTTACCTTCCTATTAGATAAAAAAAATCAGTTAGCCATCAATTACCTCTAAGTCATCAAAACTAACTACAACTACAATCTAACTTGACTGCCCTGTGGAAAAACCTTCTGTGAAAAAAAAATCCTATAACTTTATCAGTTCTAATAGTTCAAAGTCTAGGGGATATTTTAAAGAAAAATCTATTCTCAGAAAACTTTCTATAGAACCAATCTAAAAATCTAGACAAGATCCAAGAATTGATCACAACAAAGATGATCCCAATCGACGAGCGGCTCCACTTGTCACGAAGTGGATTTAAGTCTAGAGGTTGTCTTAAGATAGAGACAAGACCCTAGTGTTAAGAAAGTCTGAGACGATAGAATTTAGAAGAAAATGACAGTGACTGTGGACAGATGAAACTATTAGCTCAAGGGTGAGAACCTGAATTGACTCTCCCTTGCCACTTGTGACTAAAATTTTGCTATAACCTCACCCCTCTAACTACCTTTAAACACAAGGAGATAAGGTGTAAATAATGACCACAGACACCACTATACAGACAACATATAGGTACAGTATAGTATAGAAGCTGATCCAGTCTAAAATATATAGATATTTTATTTACACAATAAAACATTAAATGTCATCATACAGCAAAGAAATAAATATCGTGTACTGTTGCGCAGACCTGAAAAAACAAAGAACCAATTGTGTAGATAGACACATAAAACCCCACAACCACATTCACTCAGTCAGTCACCCTGCTGGGGAAAAATAGAATGATTAGTGATTGTAACCACACTCTAACTGGTGGGGCATCTGCTTAAGCCTCTATTGTCTACAACTATAATATTGTCTACTGTCTCTGCTCTGCTGAATCTGCCTAAACAAATGTTTACACAGCTTTCAACTCGTTAGGCGATATGCGCCGCTAACTAAAACACTGGACTGCTACCTAGTAGACTTAGATTACAACTATGGCTCTGAGTCTTTCCATCTAATGGATAATAAACGACCCTACTGGTCCTGTCTACTTTCTCCCTCCATCTCTCTCTCTCTCTCTCTCTCTCTCTCCACCTGGTCTCAGTGTCTCTCTAACACTCGACGTCTGCTGATGTGGCGTCTCTGTTACGCCTCTTTTCTTGATGACGTTCAGAACCAGGAATGATATCCCTGTCTCCTGCTTCTGATTTCTGCATAGATGACTTGGTTTTCAAGCTCGGAGTACTTGAATCACTTGTAGAAGCTTCACGGCTACTGACCGACTTCTTACTTGCCCCGTTAACCCGCTCAAGGCTTAGGAACATACAGCTTTATTATGGCTGTATAAAACTTTAGACCAATCTCCCAGCCACGTGCTGTTGTCGGAGTGGTATAATGAGCTAAGAGCTCTGGATTAAAGACAAATCCTGTTCCCAGCTGAAGATTGTCTTCGCTACTGGGGAACATATGGTATTTCTTGCACCTTTTCCGATCTCTCGAGCTATATGCTCCTGAGATGACAACTTGCAGTTGTAAAGGACCGAGGCTTGTTGCCCCTCCTACGGACCGTGAAAACTCGCTGTGGACCAAACAAAGCAACTGCAATATAACACGTCAAAAGTTACACATCTCAAACACTAAACTCCCTTCTCCCTTTAAATCAATTACAGCTCCCCTTCTCTATTCCTGCTATGCACAACGATACAAAATATTTATGCCCCATAAAGTCAATCTCCCAGGTAATCTCTCTCTCTCCCGTTTCCAAAGTAAACATCGGCTGATCCAGATATTTTTGTTCTACATGACTAGCCACGTGTCACAACAATTTTTTCACTGAGGACATTCCTGTGCGAAGATACTTGGGCTACTTTTCTCACTGAACCTTGGGATACATTTATCAATGCAAAATTAAATCTAGGCAGGCTGAAACCCGTCTTAGAAAACACTTCCCTTATCAAAATAAAATCTGCATCTCGTGAACATAAAAGGAAAATCCCATAACCGAAATATAGATTACATCTCATGTCTTCTGACTATACAACAACAAAATGCACAATAAATAACGTACGCCAAAATTATGCTAGCGTATTTAAACTGCAAATAAACTATAAAAAATCGAGGTTATCAATGTATATCCCTCTAGTTAAATACACGTGTTCTTGTGTTCAACATCATGTTAACATCACCCTTCTCTGGGTAACATTCCCGAATTAAAACTCAATACAATAACCGTGCCGACGTGCTTAAATTACAAAATCCCGCTCCCGTTTATATAAAGAAGTTTATCATAAATCAAAGATGCGGGTTTTTCCTACCAACCTTCTTTAAAATTTAGACCTTCTTTTAAATATTACTGAGCTCACATTAAATGTCTCAAAATCTTTACACTCTCCTAGCTACGGCTATTATCATATAAAGAATTCTCTGCACCTCTTACATTAAATACTTTCTCTGAGATCGTAATTGATGGCCCTTCGGTTTAAGAACGAAATTAAAACCTCCCGAGAAAAGCTTATACTTTAACCGGCTAGTCTCTATTAGAAGCGAATTACAAGTACCACGCTAAATAGTTATGGCTTACCCAACAGATCAAATATCTCACTGAAGAGCAAGTGCCTATGACGTAGATTCTCACGGCTGAATATTCTTCGGTCAAAAGGCGCCCACAATTAATTTCCTCTAGTATTTATTACAGACAACGAGGCCAGATACGTCAACGCCGGCGTTCCTCTTCCGTCCAATGAAATTCCTACAAAATTAAACAACCGTGCCTACGCCAATAGATTTGAAAACAACGCGCAGACCGCGTGTTTCCAAAAATTTGCGTCACGTTACGCGACGACCGCGATTCTTTTTAACAAAGAAAAAAAGATTCCCTGATCGCGATTATCTAGCGAAAAGAACTGGTGAAAATCTAATATAACTCCCCTGTAGTTGCTATTAAAAACGCAATTATTAGACCTACAGAAAAAGACCAAACTCGATATATTACAAAGAGAAGAAACATAGCAAACACATACAGTTACAAAGGGAAGAAGACTGGTGCAAACTCAAATAGAAGAACGGAATCGGGCCTGTTGAAAAATAAAACCACAGTACTGCATCACACATCTATACTTAAAACCTTATCACCTGTCACGTCTATATTGTGACTTCTATAGTAAGTTTTTAATTCTAGCCTTTGTTGTTCGTACTTTTTACAGTGGATCAGGTAGTGGTTTATGTCATTCTCTTCCTGACATTCTTGGCAGTGTGGTTCCTCTATCATAAATTATGCTGCACCGAGACGGAGACGCCACAGTTTTCTGTTCGATGGTATCTTTAATTCTTCTCTGACCTGGCACGTCCTTGTTGGTTCTTTCAGCAGTTTGAACGCGTGTCTGCCTTTTCTACTGCTCTTCCATGTTGTCTTCCATTCCTAGTTTATAGTTAGCTTCACTTGGCTCTTCATCTCCGACCTTCCCAGTCCTGCTCTTATATTGTTTTTACTTATTCTTCTTGGCGTTCTGGTCTGCCAACTCGTTACCAGCTATACCTATGTGTGCTGGAACCCACACTAGCCTCACACTACATCCTCTGTGCCCTAGTGATGTATTAATTGCTAGAATGTCTTCCTTTATGTCTGGCCGGCTACATTTACCTATCTGATCAGTAAAACTCTGCCTGATATTCTGGCCTTGACGGCGTCAGCGGCAAGCTATAATTAATCTTGGGTTACCTTCAACAAATATGTTATATTTTACTGGTAATTTTAACACAGGGGCTGGTAATGTACGGTACGTGAGGCTTTATCAATGACAGCTCTTGTGTGTTCAATATATCCGTGTCAGTCCAAACATGGAAGATTTATTGTATGATAAGGGGAATAATCCTCACACAAGGGGTTAGCACCCTTTATCTTAGCTGGCCCATGACGTGTTCAATTCATCATCATCATCTCTTTATCTTAACTGGACCATGACGTTCAAGTCATCATCATCATCACCTTACCTTGCGGTCCTGACACAGAATAGAGCCACAACTACAGCTGGTAACCTTACCGTTACGAACACGCGACAGTGGTTGATGTACCATATAGCTTGTATAAGATAATGTTGCCAACCCTTGACAACCCCATATTAGTGGCCGTTCGATTCTTTAAAACCTACTGTTTACAGCAGCCAACTTTCCTCACAAGTCATGGGAAACTAAACGATTGCACAAAGGGATTTGGAAGTTAGTAAAAACAGATTTCCAGTTAACATTATAACTGAAGCAACATTAGGACTGGGTATGTAGGCTCAAGTAGTTATAGTGTAAATCTCGCTGGACATTCCCACGGGAAAGGGAAAACAATTATTTGGATAAGTCGCTCTAATGAATGGCCATGACAGATAATGAAGACCAGCCGACTGTACTAAGATAAATATGCAAAGGGAAGCAACAGTAGAGGACTATAGAACTCCAGCAGGTCAAAGGAAAAGGGGGAAATAACGCCTACAATAGCTGAAAGCAGAATGAAAGAAAATCAGTCCTAAAAACTCTGGAAAGACGGTCATTTACTATTGCGACAACACACGTACTTTTACAACATCTCGGCGTTGATGTAGCTTGCGAGTCCTTTTTAGGGCAAGTCCTTTTCATGGCTTCAGGCTAGCAGATGGATAATGTTAGTTCTTTTCGGGACTTAGTATCAATCGACGCTGGACGGACTAGCAATCTGGTTAGATTGCTCGAGAGTTCACAACTGGTGTTTTGCTGAAAACTGAGGAAGTACGGGCAGCGCTTGTGTAGCTGGTGAATCCTTGTTAGAGTAAGTCCTTTTCAGGGCTTTACGCTAGCAGGTGGATAATGTTAGTCCTTTTCAGGACTTAGTATCTATCAACGCTGACTGGGCTAGCAGTCCTTTTCAGGGCTTCTTCACGCTAGCTGATAGAAGCTAGTAGCCTTTTTTCAGGGCTTAGAGTTATCAACACATCACTTCGGTTAACAGAGTTCACTTATTTTTGACTGGCAAATTGCGCTCTGATATAACCAATTGGGTTGAAAGGAACGCGCTTCGCCACAAGTAGGCAAAACCCTCAAACAAAAAAAAAACATTTACTATTGCAAGATGCAGTCAGTCAGCCGACTTGGTCTAACGTGTACCATACTTTCAGTGGAAGGTTTTCTTGGACACAGTGAGTTCTAGCTACCGCAGATTAGCACTAGTGTTTCAGTAATTCGGTATGCGGAACAAATGTTAGTGTCATTTATTTGTAAATTAATAATATACATCCATTTTAGTTTCAGTTAACTATATATTTTAACATAACTAAGAACACTGTAAATACCAGTCATTTTTTTACACACTATCAATGCTTATACTACCACATAAACGTTGCTATAAAAACAGGGAGGATATTGATTATATTATAAGATTGCAAACACAGGTTACAACAGATATAAAAACACACAAACACCACATTCATAGGATACGTTATCTGGGTACTTATGACGCCTCAATCATTGTATTCATCCCAGTGGTAAAGACAACAAGATCGGGGAGCTTTACGATAACTTCACCCGTCAAACGTCTTATTACCAATGCTGCTGACGTTTTACGGCGAACGAATGAGTAGTACAAATAGATGCATGTCTACATTATTGCAGCCACAAGGAACTGGCAAAGCCACACCCTAAAGCGGCACGAAACGACTGTTGCAGAGTAAAGAGTACATTCACAAGATATCTTGGCGCCCAGCATGGATAGGCAAACGTTGGTGGAAGTCAGAAGTTACAGGAAGTAAACGGAGCGATTCCATGAATAGCCAAAACCACGCCGCTTGCATAACACACCATCCAGTAAGCCGACAGCTGACCACAGCACGTAGGGGCTGGTTAACAGAAATGAAACTAAACTTAAATGGGTCGCATCCAACAGAATCTCACGGGGTGACATCTGTACTTCATTATGATTGAGGCTCACCTAATAGAACCTCACGAGGAGCCATGTGTGCGGGAGCATAAATTCAGTTTAAAACCTAACACGGTTTAAGATTTTCGCACTGCACTCCATCTTCGTCAAGGAGAAATTATAGACAGCCAAAATAATAATAAGAAGGATTCCATTAGAGGACTGGCGAAAGAACTAGGATTACACTTTAAAAATTTAAAAACGGAGTAAACCCCAGTGTTAATACTTAACGCCCCAGGTACTAGGAACCTTCCTCACGTGTACCAACTTAGAAACCTAACTTATCTGAGGGACGACGGCATCTTAAACAGTTTCTCCACACATTACGGATGTCTGTGCTTCAAGTCTGTATATTAATCCATCTTATTTTGGAGTAAGTGGTAACATGTACATTTTAATATTTAATATTTGTATTTAACATGAATAAATTACATGTGAATGTACAGTTGGCTTTGTGGATGGCAACCTCATCACATAATTTAACTTGCTACATAAATCACCACTACAAGAGCTGGTGATTGCTTTGTGCGGGTTAAATTGTAAGGAATCAGTACCAGAAGTAGCCCCAGGCTCCAGTAGGAGCAGGGAGTGGGTGATGATATCATCATGGTGTATATATTTATTATACCCAGCTTTTAATTCACTTTTATATACATATTTATATACGTATAAAGTACATCTGTCGTCTTCTGCTATCCTAAAAACGTTCATTTGACTCGATGGGTTGAGATTTAATGTTCAGAGGAATCGAGCAAAATTGTGAGGAAGATGAAATGATAGAAGAAAGCGTAGGTCGCCTAATGTTTGCATCAGGGAATATAATACTCAAAAGAGGCATTTGTTTCCTCTCAGTTTGTGATAGCAGTTGTCTGATGTCGACGCTAGATACCTACATCAGACGGGTTTAGAGGACACTTGGAACGATAACATTAATGGGCATTTACTCCTGCAGAGCAGTGAACGTGATTCCTAAAACTATTCGACTCCAGAAGAGAATTAACAGTCAAAACTGCACTGGGAACCAGCAGTGACACACCCAGTAATCAGCAACAACCTTGGTCACCCCATTTTTAGTTACGTACTCAGCACAGGCTCAGCTCATGAATTCTATTTTTTTCTAATCACCATATCTTCCCATGAGGATTAAGTTAACTGTTTGGTTTTCCTTGTACAAAAATCTATTTTGTTCATTTTTCTTTGTTAAGCAAATAACTCTCAATTACATCAGATGTATATATAAATATAAATCTAGAGTTGAGTTACTCACTTATTGAGAGAATTTTATATCTGCACCGGTATGTATCATTGTTTTAAATACATACATACACAGGGCTACTAAATTAATATTTTGCTGAATCACCTTCAGCTGGGATCTCATAAAATACGAGTCAAAACAAAATTTTCTCACAGAAGGAGCGGAGAATAATACGTTTATAGCAACTTAGATAACTCAGTTGTTATACTTGCAGTTCTAAACATCCCTGTGAGTGTGACGAAATGGGGCGACCTCTATCGATATTTGGTTCTCTCCGGCAGTATCGGTACATTTGTGGTACTGATTTTTATTAGGTGCTGTCAATTATCGCACTTTTCTTTCTTTTATTCTTTCTTTCTTTATCTGCTAAGTAGCAGATTTGTGATTTTATCAAATCACCCGGTAGGTGATAACTATCACAGTTGTGACACTCCTTGCAAATATGTCACCTGTTTGTTACCTGGTCATCCCAGCCTACGAAGAGCTGAGATAAGATAGTCGCCGGCGCGTTTAGATTGAACTGCCGATAAGACGACATTACCGTCTGTGTGACACGGGTGGGCAGACAAGAGTGATGTAATCGTTTCCGGTCCTTGCTTTAAAAGTAATCATGGATTTATTACATTTTAGACAATATGAGTCTACAAATGTGTTTGTGAGAGTGACCTTTGCAGGCACGTACCTTATTTCACGTGGGACTATTTCGAAATATCACAGCCTATCCTGCATGATTTTAAATGATTGGATCTTTCTGATTAGATTCATAACATCACTGAAGGGAATTAAGGCTGACCAATTTCACAGTTTTATTTTTCTGTGATTTGCACGCTCGCCAAGACATCAAACCTTCGCCAGAGGAAGAACTAGATTCATAATTCCTAATTGTTATCTGGACCTTTTATTGGAGAACCAGATAAGACTTATAAAGCACAGGAAATCTCTTCCAAATTTTATTAAGGAAAACGCGGACTAGGAAAATTGAAGAAACACGGAGTCAGAAGGGGCAATCTATTGTAAAATTCATTTGAGGCTGGCAACCTCAGCGTAGTAAATGATGATTCGTGAACCACCACTGCATGTGCTGATGATTGCTTTATTGATAGTTTAGTAAAGAGAACTAAAAGCAAAAAGTAGTTCAAGGTTCCTATGGAGCAGGGAGGGAAAGATGAAAAGAAATGATTTACATTCTAAGTATAATACTTACATTTTCAAAGCAGTGTAAATGTCCCTATAAACATATTCACTTTAAAATTAATGTAAGTTTTCAAGCTTTAAACCAGTGTTAATGTCCATGGGACAATATTCATTTTAACTAATAGAAGTTTCAAACTTTTCCACAAGTTAAATACAAATGAAACACGAATGAATTTATATTGTGAACACTTTTCAAACAGTGGAGATGTAAATGTAAAACATATTATATCTGTACGCTTAACCTTTTCATTTAAATGTAATGTAAAGCTAAATCTATTCAGTTTAAATGTAAATGAAGTTTTATCCCGATGGATTATATTTAATTCTCATCGAGGGTAAACTCTGAGTTAAGTGGGATGAGGAAATAGAAGAAGGGGGGGGGGGGGGGGACACATAACTGTGTCGGAGAACGCCATACTCAGAAGAGAGTTCTTTTCTATTCTTCTATTCGTTATTGGTGGTACTAGGAGAACGTACTATTTCTGGAACAAGACGGGATCAGTGGCCTACGCTTTAAGACACAGAACACAGTGTGTAGACTTTCCTTGAAGATTCTGGGAGACGAGATACACCCGACAACCTAGACCAGAGACGAGTGATCAGTGTGAAAAAACAGAACCGTCATTGGCAGCTAAGTTCAAATATATGCTGCCATCTGAACTTTCTTACCCTTTTCGCAATCCCCAAATACGAGGATGATAGCTTTTCTTTATCCATAACTATTCAAATAATTTTCAAACTGTTAAAACTAAAGTGATTCCTAAATTTTGTTATTTGTAATGTTACAAATTTAACTTCGATTTGATCATTTTAAAGTTACTGCATGTTTGTCTCAGTCAATTACTACACACATTCTAAACAGAGCTATACTTGAATAAGAGAATTCCATTGAGTAAATCAGGGGTGAGGGCTTAACGAGCTGATAAATAAGTGCTTAAATTTTTCACAAATGTGGTCGGCAGGTTACAGAATTAACGTGCTTAGCTACAGCCAGCATTGTTTTCGCTTACCTGAATTTTTTGTGAAGACTCCCATGTGATAGAAGCTTTACTACTCTTTTATCTACATTTCTGCCACGAGTAATCATGTGTACAAATAGACTCCATTGAAGCCCATATTAGAAACTCTTGAGTTTGGCCACTGTAGGACCACTACTGCAAAGCAGGGGAGGCAATACCGTCACAGGGGAGACTGCCAGAAATAGAAGCGTCATTCTTCTATTTATATCTCTGCAAAAAGTCATCTTGAGTTAAGGTTGATATCTCTGCAAATAATCATGTTGAGTTAAGGTTGATAGCTCTGCAAATAGTCATGTTGAGTTAAGGTTGATATCTCTGCAAATAGTCATGTTGAGTTAAGGTTGATAGCTCTGCAAAAAGTCATCTTGAGTTAAGGTTGATAGCTCTGCAAATAGTCATCTTGAGTTAAGGTTGATAGCTCTGCAAAAAGTCATCTTAAGTTAAGGTTGATATCTCTGCAAATAGTCATCTTGAGTTAAGGTTGATATCTCTGCAAATAGTCATGTTGAGTTAAGGTTGATAGCTCTGCAAAAAGTCATCTTAAGTTAAGGTTGATATCTCTGCAAATAGTCATCTTGAGTTAAGGTTGATATCTCTGCAAATAGTCATCTTGAGTTAAGGTTGATATCTCTGCAAATAGTCATGTTGAGTTAAGGTTGATAGCTCTGCAAAAAGTCATCTTGAGTTAAGGTTGATAGCTCTGCAAATAGTCATCTTGAGTTAAGGTTGATATCTCTGCAAATAGTCATGTTGAGTTAAGGTTGATAGCTCTGCAAAAAGTCATCTTGAGTTAAGGTTGATAGCTCTGCAAATAGTCATCTTGAGTTAAGGTTGATATCTCTGCAAATAGTCATCTTGAGTTAAGGTTGATAGCTCTGCAAATAGTCATCTTGAGTTAAGGTTGATATCTCTGCAAATAGTCATCTTGAGTTAAGGTTGATATCTCTGCAAAAAGTCATCTTGAGTTAAGGTTGATAGCTCTGCAAATAGTCATCTTGAGTTAAGGTTGATAGCTCTGCAAATAGTCATCTTGAGTTAAGGTTGATAGCTCTGCAAATAGTCATCTTGAGTTAAGGTTGATATCTCTGCAAATAGTCATCTTGAGTTAAGGTTGATATCTCTGCAAAAAGTCATCTTGAGTTAAGGTTGATATCTCTGCAAATAGTCATCTTGAGTTAAGGTTGATAGCTCTGCAAAAAGTCATCTTGAGTTAAGGTTGATATCTCTGTAAAAAGTCATCTTGAGTTAAGGTTTATATCTCTGCAAAAAGTCATCTTGAGTTAAGGTTGATATCTTTGAAACTCATCATCCTTTTACTCGGAGTTTGACCATCATTGGACCATTACTGCAGAGCAGGGGAGACAACCCACGACAGAAGTCAAGATTATACGCGGGCTGTAAAACAGCCTAGCACAACCTCCAGTATAATCTAGACTAGAAGTATCAAACAGCCTAGCACAACCTCCAGTATAATCTAGACTAGAGGTATCAAACAGCCTAGCACAACCTCCAGTATAATCTAGACTAGAGGTATCAAACAGCCTAGCACAACCTCCAGTATAATCTAGACTAGAAGTATCAAACAGCCTAGCACAACCTTTAGTATAATCTAGACTAGAGGTATCAAACAGCCTAGCACAACCTCCAGTATAATCTAGACTAGAGGTATCAAACAGCATAGCACAACCTCCAGTATAATCTAGACTAGAAGTATCAAACAGCCTAGCACAACCTCCAGTATAATCTAGACTAGAGGTATCAAACAGCCTAGCACAACCTCCAGTATAATCTAGACTAGAGGTATCAAACAGCCTTGCACAACCTCCAGTATAATCTAGACTAGAGGTATCAAACAGCCTAGCACAACCTCCTGTGTAATCTAGACTAGAAGTATCAAACAGCCTAGCACAACCTCCAGTATAATCTAGACTAGAAGTATCAAATAGCCTAGCCCAACCTCCTGTGTAATCTAGACTCGAAGTATCAAACAGCCTAGCACAACCTCCAGTATAATCTAGACTAGAGGTATCATACAATCTAGCCCAACCTCCTGTGTAATCTAGACTAGAAGTATCAAACAGCCTAGCACAACCTCCAGTATAATCTAGACTAGAGGTATCAAACAGCCTAGCCCAACCTCCTGTGTAATCTAGACTAGAAGTATCAAACAGCCTAGCCCAACCTCCAGTATAATCTAGACTAGAAGTATCAAACAGCCTAGCCCAACCTCCTGTGTAATCTAGACTTGCGGTATCAAACAGTCTAGCCCAACCTCCTGTGTAATCTAGACTAGAGGTATTAACAGCCTAGCACAACCTCCAGTATAATCTAGACTAGAAGTATCAAACAGCCTAGCCCAACCTCCTGTGTAATCTAGACTTGCGGTATCAAACAGCCTAGCCCAACCTCCTGTGTAATCTAGACTAGAAGTATTAACAGCCTAGCACAACCTCCAGTATAATCTAGACTAGAAGTATCAAACAGCCTAGCACAATCTCCAGTATAATATAGACTAGAAGTATCAAACAGCCTAGCCCAACCTCCTGTGTAATCTAGACTAGAGGTATTAACAGCCTAGCACAACCTCCAGTATAATCTAGACTAGAGGTATCATACAGTCTAGCACAACCTCCAGTGTAATCTAGACTTGGGGTATAATTTGAGCTAAGACATTAAAATACAAGATTTACAAATAGAAACTCAGTTCTTGGTCATGTTAGTAAATTCTAATTTGGCTGTTTATGTGTGTCGGAACAGGGAATGGGGGTATTGTGATAACAGGACAGCTTTAGGATTTGATTTGTGGGGGTGTTACACAAACTGAAATACAGCGAATAAAAGCAAGCTATAAACTTAGTTAACACTGATTTATGCCAGGCATAACACTTTAGGTCTCACAAACTTGACTTATTTCTTTAAAAAAGACTTCTACTAGATGTTAGAATGAATATCTTCCGTTTCCCCGAACATGTGGCAGTGACCTGAATGGATCAACTGACAAATGTAATGTCATTATGTATACTAATATTGTGCTGTCAATATCAAATATAGACACAAAATTATGAACAAGAAAAGATATTTACTATTTGCAAAATGTTGTATCTCAGACAGCAGACAAAACAAGGATTGTCGTAGAGAAAAATGTTGTATATGAGATGAGACATGTAGCAAATACAGACAGACATAGAGAAAAATGTTGTATCTAACACTTAGGTAGCAAACGAAAAAGGACAGACATAGAAAAAAAATGTTGTATCTAACAGGCAGGTAGCAAACATAACACAGACAGACATAGAGAAATGTTGTATCTGAGACAGGTAACAAACAAAACAAGGACAGACCTAGAGAAAAATGTTGTATCTGACAGACAGATAACAAACAGAACAGGGTCAGACGTAGAGAGAACACTTAAGATTGAACTACCATCTATTCAACAAGCTACAGATAGCAACTACTAGCGCGTGTAGCTGTGGCACAGATAAAATGATAGCTGAACATTTGCTACAAAAAGTGCCCAACGTATGAAGAACAGAGAAGACACACATGGCCGTCACCACGACCACTCCTGGACAAAATCTAAGGAGTTACCACTAACCTCAGACTGACCACCGCTTTCTGCAAACTTAATCAAGTTAACACCTGAAGGTGTACAAAGAAGAAGAAAAAGATGTTTATGAGAAAACAGCAGAAAAAAAAAACAGACGTAGAGAGAATATAAAACAAAACAGACGTAGTGAGAATATAAAACAAAACAGACGTAGAGAGAATATAAAACAAAACAGACGTAGTGAGAATATAAAACAAAATAGAAGTAGAGAGAATATAAAACAAAACAGACGTAGAGAGAATATAAAACAAAACAGAAATAGAGAGAATATAAAACAAAACAGACGTAGAGAGAATATAAAACAAAACAGACGTAGAGAGAATATAAAACAAAACAGACGTAGAGAGAATATAAAACAAAACAGAAATAGAGAGAATATAAAACAAAACAGACGTAGAGAGAATATAAAACAAAACAGACGTAAAGAGAATATAAAACAAAACAGACGTAGAGAGAATATAAAACAAAACAGACGTAGAGAGAATATAAAACAAAACAGACGTAGAGAGAATATAAAACAAAACAGAAATAGAGAGAATATAAAACAAAACAGACGTAGAGAGAATATAAAACAAAACAGACGTAGAGAGAATATAAAACAAAACAGACGTAGAGAGAATATAAAACAAAACAGACGTAGAGAGAATATAAAACAAAACAGACGTAGAGAGAATATAAAACAAAACAGACGTAGAGAGAATATAAAACAAAACAGAAATAGAGAGAATATAAAACAAAACAGACGTAGAGAGAATATAAAACAAAACAGACGTAGAGAGAATATAAAACAAAACAGACGTAGAGAGAATATAAAACAAAACAGACGTAGAGAGAATATAAAACAAAACAGACGTAGAGAGAATATAAAACAAAACAGAAATAGAGAGAATATAAAACAAAACAGACGTAGAGAGAATATAAAACAAAACAGACGTAGAGAGAATATAAAACAAAACAGACGTAGAGAGAATATAAAACAAAACAGACGTAGAGAGAATATAAAACAAAACAGACGTAGAGAGAATATAAAACAAAACAGACGTAGAGAGAATATAAAACAAAACAGACGTAGAGAGAATATAAAACAAAACAGACGTAGAGAGAATATAAAACAAAACAGAAATAGAGAGAATATAAAACAAAACAGACGTAGAGAGAATATAAAACAAAACAGACGTAGAGAGAATATAAAACAAAACAGACGTAGAGAGAATATAAAACAAAACAGACGTAGAGAGAATATAAAACAAAACAGAAATAGAGAGAATATAAAACAAAACAGAAATAGAGAGAATATAAAACAAAACAGACGTAGAGAGAATATAAAACAAAACAGACGTAGAGAGAATATAAAACAAAACAGACGTAGAGAGAATATAAAACAAAACAGACGTAGAGGGAATATAAAACAAAACAGACGTAGAGAGAATATAAAACAAAACAGACGTAGAGAGAATATAAAACAAAACAGAAATAGAGAGAATATAAAACAAAACAGACGTAGAGAGAATATAAAACAAAACAGACGTAGAGAGAATATAAAACAAAACAGACGTAGAGAGAATA
Source organism: Oreohelix idahoensis (assembly GCA_024509875.1). Taxonomy (NCBI): domain Eukaryota; kingdom Metazoa; phylum Mollusca; class Gastropoda; order Stylommatophora; family Oreohelicidae; genus Oreohelix; species Oreohelix idahoensis. Next base: position 164,382 of record JAMPIV010003903.1, read on the forward strand.
TAAAACAAAACAGACGTAGAGAGAATATAAAACAAAACAGACGTAGAGAGAATATAAAACAAAACAGAAATAGAGAGAATATAAAACAAAACAGACGTAGAGAGAATATAAAACAAAACAGACGTAGAGAGAATATAAAACAAAACAGACGTAGAGAGAATATAAAACAAAACAGACGTAGAGAGAATATAAAACAAAACAGACGTAGAGAGAATATAAAACAAAACAGACGTAGAGAGAATATAAAACAAAACAGACGTAGAGAGAATATAAAACAAAACAGAAATAGAGAGAATATAAAACAAAACAGACGTAGAGAGAATATAAAACAAAACAGACGTAGAGAGAATATAAAACAAAACAGACGTAGAGAGAATATAAAACAAAACAGACGTAGAGAGAATATAAAACAAAACAGACGTAGAGAGAATATAAAACAAAACAGAAATAGAGAGAATATAAAACAAAACAGACGTAGAGAGAATATAAAACAAAACAGACGTAGAGAGAATATAAAACAAAACAGACGTAGAGAGAATATAAAACAAAACAGACGTAGAGAGAATATAAAACAAAACAGACGTAGAGAGAATATAAAACAAAACAGACGTAGAGAGAATATAAAACAAAACAGACGTAGAGGGAATATAAAACAAAACAGACGTAGAGAGAATATAAAACAAAACAGACGTAGAGAGAATATAAAACAAAACAGAAATAGAGAGAATATAAAACAAAACAGACGTAGAGAGAATATAAAACAAAACAGACGTAGAGAGAATATAAAACAAAACAGAAATAGAGAGAATATAAAACAAAACAGACGTAGAGAGAATATAAAACAAAACAGACGTAGAGAGAATATAAAACAAAACAGACGTAGAGAGAATATAAAACAAAACAGAAATAGAGAGAATATAAAACAAAACAGACGTAGAGAGAATATAAAACAAAACAGACGTAGAGAGAATATAAAACAAAACAGACGTAGAGAGAATATAAAACAAAACAGAAATAGAGAGAATATAAAACAAAACAGACGTAGAGAGAATATAAAACCAAACAGAAGTAGAGAGAATATAAAACAAAAGAGACGTAGACAGAAATCAAGACATCAGACCGGCGGTTAAAAAAACATAGACATCAGAGACAGGCAGTTAAGGAAACGTAGACGTCAGAGACAGACAGTTAAGAAAATATAGACATCAGAAACAGGCAGTTAACAAAACATAGACATCAGAGACAGACAGTTAACAAAACATAGACAGAAAAGAAGACATCAGAGGCAAGCAATAAACAACACATAGACGTAGAACGAACGAACAAACGAACTTTATTTTCAAACGGTTAAGAATTGGGCACGCAGGCCCGTCTGACATTCTGCCCTTCCTCTCTCTCATCATGTATACTAATATCCTTTCATCCTCACATTTACTTTAAGCATTATTAAGGCATTTATCATTATAAAAGTAATATTACATTTGCAATAATCATCATAATTAAAGTGTTTTTAAAATAAAATAAAATAATAAAAAACCAAAAAGAATTAATAATAATAATGAATTTGAAAAAAAAAAAATAACAACAAGACATAAGAATGGAATTCTTCGTACTGTAAATTAGTGATTTGAGACATATTCAGAGGTATGTTATGAGAACTTGTAAAATGTTCATACGGTGTTCAACTGAATGATTCAGGGACTTTTTTTTTTTAGGTTCATCAAGATGAGGTGGGGTAAACAGTTACTTTCCTCGCTGTCTTTGCGTCCCAAACTCTTACTTACTTACTTACTTAGTCGTTCCCCTTCTACCGTGAGGTGTAGAGGTTTGGAAGAGAGAGCGACAGACCATTCTATCAGCTGTCTTCTTCCTGGCCTGGTTCCATTCTAGTCCTCGGTCCTTCAAAGATTGTCTAATGTTGTCCTCCCAGCGGACTCTGGGTCGTCCTGGAGGTCTGGATCCCTGGCTCTTTGTTTCCCATGCTTGTCGTGGTAGCCGATCTTCTCCCATTCTGCAGACATGGCCAAACCATCTTAGTTGGGACTGTTCTATTTGGGTCTGCAGCGGATGGGATTTTAGGCCTTGACGGATCGTCTGGTTGCGGACCATGTCTCTTCTTGTTACTTCAACCACTTTCCTCAGATACCTCATTTCTGAGGTTTGGATCTGGCTTTTGTGGGTTGTAGTCATTGCCCACGACTCGCATCCATATGTCAAGACTGGGACATAGGTGGAGCGGTATACAGCCATCTTCGTTTTCTTACCCACCTCTTTCTTGCTGAGGAATCCACGATTTATGGCCTGAAAAAGTCTCCCAGCCGCTGCTTTCCGAGTGGCCAACTCTTCTTTGATGCCTCCCTTTCGGTCTATAATAGCTCCGAGATATTTAAAGTGGTCGACCTGCTCCAGGACCTGTTCTCCCAACTTAATCTGATGTTTTCTTTCTTCTCGTGATATCACCATGGATTTTGTTTTAGAGCTGCTTATGACCATCCCTCTCTTCTCCAGCTCTTCCTTCCAGACTTGCAGGTTGGATTGGAGATGTGCCTCTGATTTAGCAATCAGGGCAACATCATCAGCAAATGCCAGCTCCGAAATATAGACCTGTCTCATCTTCCAGTACCCCACTGAATACTTTCTTGTTCTCTCCTTACATGCCTTGATGACATCGTCCATCAGGAGTATGAAGAGGTAAGGTGATAGGATATCACCTTGTCTTACACCAGTGGTGGTCCTGAACTCTTCTGACTTATGGTTTGCTGTGCGTCCCAAACTCAAGACCAGAATCAGACAAGGTCGATAGTTAGATAGACATATATGAAAGCAATTAATTTGCCAAGGGTTGAAAATCGGACACAGTCCCCTCTTGCATTCTTCCATCCTCTTGCTCATCTTTTATTACTGTTACTCAAACATTCTCCAGCGTACTTAAAGTATTAATTTAAGGGCAATGCAACATTACAAGGAAATATAACAGCATAGATTAACAGTACCTGATCATAAAATTAAGAATATAAGTTATTAAGAATATAATATTAAGAATAAGTATATTGTAATGAAAACTAGATCATCAGAGCCTCCATATAGTATATTAGATAAAAATACAAAACAATCAGTTAGGGTGGCATATAATCAGCACTCATAAAGTATTTGAACAGTATACGATTGTATGAGTAAGGACTGTGCGTGTTTTTCAGGTCATTGGGAAGATTGTTCCAAAGATGAGCAGCTGAGTAAGCCAAACTAAGTTTTAAATAGGTCTAGCCTGGGCTTGGGTACCTGTAATTTGTTTAAGCGCTGGCTACGTCTGTCATTGTATTTTTTTTTTTTTTTTTGCGTACGCCCGCTAATACTCGAGGCGAAATCTCAGGTTATTATTTATGTCTAACCTGACATTGATTTTACGTGAGTATCCCTTTATTTCTTGTACAGAGACAGGTGTCCCTCGCCATTCAGGCAAATACTCGCCGATTTCGGAGGTACCCATTGCAGTTGGGTCGGCTCAGGAGCCGCCAGTCCCTGGTCGACGACACTCCTTCAAATGTCCTCGCCAGGTCTCGAGTTAATCTAGTCCAAATCCCGGTCGACGAAAAATCCTCAAATGCCGTCGCCCAGGTTTGATCCTGTATCACCCGGTCGCCAGAGCGGTGTTATAACCACTACGCTAGCGCGGCTCCCATTGTATTTTAAAAGCGGCCAAAGATACTTTGGAGCATTCTGTGACAGGATTTTGTGAATAAATTTCCCTTTGTTAAAGAGGAAACGCTTCCTGAGGGGTAATATTTGAAGATAATTATATAAATCTATACAATGTGATTGGTGTTTATCAGCAACAAGGCGCATTGCGCGTTTTTGAAGCGAGTGGAGCCTTTTTGTGTTGGAGACACAGAAAAGAAGACACGTTGAAGAAGCACTAGTCCGTGAATAAATTGAGAAACAAATTTGGTTATGGCATTTAATAAGAATAACTCCAGATTATCCGACAGGACATGAGTGGGGGTGGGGGAGGGTACGTTTAGACTAAAAACTAGCATGAATAGAGATAGATCGGTGCGAAGATGGATAGAGAAACTGAAAAATATCTCAAAGAAATACAGCATGACAGTACATCAAGCATCAGTACGTGCTCTGATCCAGCAATGTCCCTTCACGGAATAACAAGTGTATAAATGATGAACAATAAATTGTATAGGCGATGAAGATGTTTGACTTCAAGTTCATCCATGAGTGAATAGATCCCTAATAGATCCCAGGCTGACGAACGCGCTGAAACATCTTAAATAACATGTTTACAGGCGGTTTTATGACAAACATGGATATCGCTGACGTCATGCATGTACCCACCATATCTTCTAGGTGCATCACGTGGTATTATCTAGACATGATATATATGGCCGCGTTTTCTATGGTTTGACTTAACTCAGTCAGATTAACGTACACTGACTGGTCAGGAGTAGCTACGTGTCAAGCTGTTAACAGATCTTTAAAAAAATGAAGGCAGTGCAAGTGTGCACTCTTGTGTTTATGTACTTATATCTGAGTGTTCCAGCCAGGACAGCAGGTAAGGTTTGGTCACGTGTTAAACTCACACCTGTCCATGTTTAGGATATCGTCATTGTCATTGTCATGATTTACTGAGATATCAGACTCTGCCTCAAACTCAGCGTCTGTCTTTTCTGTCATTGATTATCTTTTTCAGGTTTAATCTTACCGATCCTGTAACGTTCGATTTTGTTTTCTCTGCCCATCTATCTCTTTCTTGGGCATCTCAGTCATTTTGTGACTAAATCTGTTCAGTCTACACCTTGTTTCTGTGTTAGCCTTATCTGGCAGACTTGTCTCATTCCATATAGTTTTGATCTGCTGCCAGTGGTCTTCTGTATTTGCTACATCTTCTAGCTGTTGGAGCACGTGGTATTTGTTGGATATTGTGACTATACATTTGTCTCTTCTTTCTTGATATCTGTGTTATCCTACTTTAAATTGCTATCTGTAGCTATGCACTGTTTTATATCTCTTGAGTTTTATCTTTATTTTGGCTAACAGAAGATGGTTATCCGATGCCGCATCTGCTTCTCTATCTACCTTTACGACATGCAATCATGTTCTAAATTACTTGTTTATGCATATGTGATTAATCTGATTTTCTGTTCTATGATCACGTGATATCAATGTTGCTTACTCTATTCTTGGATATGGAAACATGAGTAGACGAACAAAAGAAAACATGGTGGATCCAAGGTAATCGGGATGTTGCCGGCTGAACTAACATAGATGGCTTAAAATAATTATCAGTTGCCAGTCAAAGTTACAATCCTGCATTACACAAGGAAGTACAGGGAATGACTGATTGTATAAAACATTCCCCCGAACACTCTTTTTTTTTTTAAATAATAAATTCTCTATTGATTGGTGGCAATAAGTTTGATTGAACAGTTGATTCTTCCAGATTGTCATTGTGTTCTCGATAGGGTGCAGTTGACGTGTAGTGTTCTAGTCTGAAAGCCACGTGTTGCAGTGGACACAGATTGTGTTTTTATGTCAACCGTATCTGTTTTGGATACAATCTTGTGTATCGTACTATCTTGTATGACTTAGCACGGAGTCAGAAGCCGTAATTCCACAGCTCTTCGTTGTCGTGGCGTCATATACTTCTATCAGCTTGAATTTCAATTGTGGTTACGTGCTCTTTAGAAAATCTTCCCCACCCCCCAAAAACAACAAAACAACTACAGCAAAAAATGCAAATTCATTCAAACTGTTTATTTCTTGGTCACCTGTAGTGGGGCATGACCTGTAGAGACTGAAATAAAATTCTCGAGACAGTGTTCTTACTTGCAAGATGTCCATGATGTTTACGGCAGCCCATGTTCCACTGGCTGCCATCAATGGTACCTATACCTTGTAGCGGTATGGCAGCTTGCGTACCCTGACAATCCCCAGAGCTATGCCAGTGGGAGTTTTACTCCTGGTAGGTTCAACCAAGCTGGACTGGTCTGTGTGGGTAGGGGTCAGACAAAAGCTGGTACCCTGGTCCTCCAGGTTGGGGGTTTTAGCATAGGGCTGACACCCCTGTCTATGTAAAAAAAATAATGAAGTTACGGAAACAACAATAAATGGAAAAACTTTGCTGCGGGATGGACATTCGGAGTCTGTGGCTCGTATGACTGTCAGTGGTGAAAGCCGAAAGGAAGCCACTGACATGAAAACGGATGTCCTGACCGCAAAACAGGATACAAGAATAGGATTTTGGAATGTCAGGACAATGTACGAGACAGGTAAACTAAGACAGGTCACGGCAGAAATGAGAAACTATAGGTTACACATCCTGGGGATAAGCGAGAGCAGATGGACAGGGGCAGGAAAAATTAAAACAGCAACAGGAGAAACAGTACTTTACTCTGGAAGAGAGGATGGACAGCACAGTGAAGGCGTAGCCATTATTCTACAGAAAGGGATAGAAAGGACATTACTGGAATGGAAACCCATCAACAACAGACTGATACGATTGAGATTGAGAGGGAGATTCACCAACACTACAATAATACAATGCTACGCACCAACGAATGATAGCGATGAGGAGGTCAAGGATGAATTCTATCAACAACTGCAGAAAAAAATGGAGGACACACCTAGATATGATCTTGTTATAGTAATGGGAGACCTCAATGCGAAAGTTGGTACACACAATACATATAATGAAAGAACAATGGGGAAATGCGGCAGCGGAATAGCAAACGAAAATGGGGATAAGCTAATAAGTTTCTGTAGCATTAACAACCTGGTCATTGGAGGAACACTTTTCCCACATAAGGAAATTCACAAGTTAACATGGGAATCACCAAATGGTCGGGACAGAAACCAGATAGACCACATCATGGTTAACGGTAGATGGAGACATGCATTACAAGATGTGAAGGTAAGAAGAGGTGCAGATGTGGGAAGCGATCACCATTTAGTAGTAGCAAAACTGAAAGTGAAACTAAGAAGGGCTGGACCAACTGTAACTACACAGAAAAGGTTTGACATCAGCAAATTGAAGGACCTCCTTACCAGAAAAGCTTTTGCGGCCGACATTAAGAAACGATATCAATTTGCCAAAAGCCAGGAAAAGACATTGACTGATGATATAGACCAGAATTTCAACACCATTTCAACAGTATATAAGGAAAGTAGCAAATCATGCTTAGGATTCCAGGAAAGGAAGAAGCAAGACTGGATAACACCAGAAACACTAAACACCATAAAGATGAGAAAGGAAATGAAAAGAAAGAAAACAGAAGCGAAGTCCCCCAGGTTAAAGCAACTATATAGCGAACAGTACAGCCAGCTGGACAGGGAAGTTAAACGCCAAACCCGAGCCAACAAAAGGAATTTCCTAGACGATCTTGCAAAACAGGCAGAAGAGGCAGCACTGAGAAATGAACAAAGCACAGTATACAAAATAACTAAATTCATCAGCGGAAAACAAGGTGCAAACAATATTACATTAGTAAGAGATAAGCAAGGAAATCTCATCAAGACAGCAGAGGGACAGGAAACAAGATGGGCAGAGCACTTCAGAGAAACTCTGAACAAGGAAATACCAGAGACACAATTGAATGTTCCTGAGGCTGAAAACGATCTAGATGTAAATACAGACATTCCACGAAAAGAAGAAATCATCACAGCAATCAAAGGGTTAAAGAACGGTAAAGCTCCGGGCCATGATAACTTAAATGCAGAGCTATTTAAGACAGACCCTGAGCTAGCAGCAGAACTATTAGAACCACTATTTGCACAAGTGTGGAAAACGGGGACAACACCATCAGAGTGGAACAAAGGAATAATTGTCAAATTGCCCAAAAAGGGAGATCTTGCAGACTGCAATAATTGGAGAGGAATCACTCTTCTCTCAGTTCCCAGCAAAATACTAGGCAGGATAATTATACAGAGAATTTCAAAGGCAGTAGACTACAAACTGAGGAAAGAACAAGCAGGATTTAGAAAGAACAGAAGATGTGTAGACCATATATTCACTCTCAGGAACATTATAGAGCAGTGCTCAGAATGGCAAAGACAGCTTTACATAAATTTTGTTGATTTTGAAAAGGCTTTTGACAGCATACATAGGGACAGTTTATGGAAAATACTGAGGGCTTATGGAATTCCAAGCTGCATAGTGTCAATCATAAAAAGCCTCTATGCCAACTTTACGTGTAGTGTTGGGCAGAGCAACCTAACCTTTGAGGTGAAGACAGGAGTACGACAGGGATGCCCCTTATCAACCACTCTTTTTTTAACAGTCATAGACTGGGTGATGCGCCAGACAACAGAGGGCAGTCCAAGAGGAATAAGATGGACTACATTTTCTACATTGGAAGATCTGGAATATGCAGATGACATTGCACTGCTGGCACATTCACATCAACACATCCAGGAAAAAACGGATAGACTTAATAAATTTAGCCAGCAGGTGGGCTTGAACATCAATTTAAAGAAGTCTGAGGTCATGACGCTCAATGTGAGCAACCCTGAGCCCATATCAGTAAGGAATCAGCAATTGGTACAGACAGATACCTTCACATACCTAGGAAGCATAGTAACACCAGACGGTGGGGCAGGCAAAGACATCAACATCAGAATGAATAAGGCAAGAACAGCCTTCTTTAGCCTAAATAACATCTGGAAGTCCTCCCAATACAGCACAAGCACAAAATTAAGATTATACCAGAGTTGCGTGCTTTCTGTGCTTCTCTATGGTGCGGAATGCTGGAGAGTCACAGAGAAGGAAATGTCAAAATTGTCCTCTTTTCACACAACATGCCTAAGAAAAATTCACCGCATCTTTTGGCCGAATACCATCACCAACCAAGATCTGCTTACTCGTAGCAAGCAAGAGGACATGCACACCATCATAGCTGGCAGACGCTGGAGCTGGGTTGGTCATGTCCTCAGAAGAGACCCCGATGCCATCACAAGAACAGCTATGCTTTGGACCCCTGAAGGAAAGCGAAAGAGAGGCCGACCAAAAACAACCTGGCGGAGGACTGTGGAGGCTGAGATGCAAAGAATGAACCAGAGTTGGGGCACTGTACGAAGGATGGCCACCGACCGTGCAAAGTGGAATCAATTTGTTGTTGCCCTACAAGACGCCACTAGGCGTGATGGCCACTGACTGCTTTGACGGTCGGTGGTTAAGGATCGAAGAAGAAGAAGAATGTTCCACTGGGAACAAAAATGGCGAATGAAGATAACCTAACAAAATAGAAATGGAAAGTTACACATTAACTTCACATTATAAGGTCATTAGATAAGAAACAGGCGGCAAACAAGGATTACTACAGTAACAGCAGATGAAACAGGTCAAGTATAGACAACAATCAAAAGACGTAGCCAGGACTTGACATATTTTTAAACAACTATTCAGCATGACGGCATACACGAGCGCAACACGTGCGCTGAATCCAAGACAAATAAATACTGGACCCTTCACGGCCTACGTGTTAGATAAAATAAAAAGGACGGAGATAATTGTTAAAGATTATCATGACACGGAGAGAACTACTTGTACAACCACGAATATTGATCTATGTGCACAACCACGACAGATTGATCTATGATTACAACCACGAAGATTGATATACATGTGCAACCACGAAAGATTGATCTATGTGTACAACCACGAAAGATTGATCTATGTGTACAACCACGAAGATTGACATATGTTTACAAGCACGACGATTGGCCTGCGTGTATAATCAAAAACATTGATCTATGTGTACAGCCAAAAAGATTGATCTCTGTTTACAGCCATGGAGATTGAACTATGCGTGCAACCAAGAAGATTGACTTACGTGTACAACCACGTAGACTGACCTATTTGTACATCCACGAAGATTAACCTATGTTTCCAACCAAGAAGATTGATCTATGTGTACAACCACGAAGATTGCCTTATGTGTACATCCACGAAGATTGACCTATGCGTACAGCCACGAAGATTGATCTATGTGTACAACCATGAAGATTGACTTATGTGTACAACTACGAAGATTGACCTATGCGTACAACCACGAAGATTGACCTATGCATACAACCACGGAGATTGACTTATGTGTACAACCACGAAGATTACCTATGTGTACAACCACGAAGACTTACGTAATTGTACAACCGGGAGCGACACTTGAAAGATCTTGTATCTGCGACACTTTTAACACAATTATGACACTCATACACGAGATAGCAATGTATTATTTGCTGCTTTCTCACATTAAGACAGTCACAGACATGGCCGATAGAGATTAGACAGTCACAGACATAGCTAATAGAGATTAGACAGTCACAGACATGGCCGAAGGAGATTAGACAGTCACAGACATGGCTAATAGAGATTAGACAGTCACAGACATGGCCGATATAGATTAAGACAGTCACAGACATGGCCGATAGAGATTAGACAGTCACAGACATGGCCGATAGAGATTAGAAAGTCACAGACGTGGCTAATAGAGATTAGACAGTCACAGACATGGCTAATAGAGATTAGACAGTCACAGAGAGAGCCGATAGAAGGTTAGACAGTCACAGAGAGGAACGATAGAAGGTTAGACAGTGACAGAGAGGAACGATAGAAGGTTAGACAGTCACAGAGAGGACCGATAGAAGGTTAGACAGTCACAGAGAGGACTGATAGAAGGTTAGACAGTCACAGAGAGGAACGATAGAAGGTTAGACCGTCACAGAGAGGACTGATAGAAGGTTAGACAGTGACAGAGAGGAACTATAGAAGGTTAGACAGTCACAGAGAGAGAGCCGATAGAAGGTTAGACAGTCACAGAGAGGAACGATAGAAGGTTAGACAGTGACAGAGAGGAACGATAGAAGGTTAGACAGTCACAGAGAGGAACGATAGAAGATTAGACAGTCACAGAGAGGAACGATAGAAGGTTAGACAGTCACAGAGAGGAACGATAGAAGGTTAGACAGTCACAGAGAGGAACGATAAAAGGTTAGACAGTCACAGAGAGGAACGATAGAAGGTTAGACAGTGACAGGGAGGAACGATAGAAGGTTAGACAGTCACAGAGAGGAACGATAGAAGATTAGACAGTCACAGAGAGGAACGATAGAAGGTTAGACAGTGACAGAGAGGAACGATAGAAGGTTAGACAGTGACAGAGAGGAACGATAGAAGGTTAGACAGTGACAGAGAGGAACGATAGAAGATTAGACAGTCACAGAGAGGAACGATAAAAGGTTAGACAGTGACAGAGAGGAACGATAGAAGGTTAGACAGTCACAGAGAGGAACGATAGAAGATTAGACAGTTATAGGGAGGCCCGATAGAAGGTTAGACAGTCACAGAGAGGAACGATAGAAGGTTAGACAGTCACAGAGAGGAACGATAGAAGGTTAGACAGTCACAGTGAGGACCGATAGAAGGTTAGACAGTCACAGAGAGAGCCGATAGAAGGTTAGACAGTCACAGATAGAGCCGATAGAAGGTTAGACAGTCACAGATAGAGCCGATAGAAGGTTAGACAGTCACAGAGATGAACGATAAAAGGTTAGACAGTTATAAGGAGGACCGATAGAAGGTTAGACAGTCACAGATAGAGCCGATAGAAGGTTAGACAGTCACAGAGAGAGCCAATAGAAGGTTAGACAGTCACAGATAGAGCCGATAGAAGGTTAGACAGTCACAGATAGAGCCGATAGAAGGTTAGACAGTCACAGATAGAGCCGATAGAAGGTTAGACAGTTATAGGGAGGACCGATAGAAGGTTAGACAGTTATAGAGAGAGCCGATAGAAGGTTAGACAGTTATAGAGAGAGCCGATAGAAGGTTAGACAGTCACAGATAGAGCCAATAGAAGGTTAGACAGTCACAGATAGAGCCGATAGAAGGTTAGACAGTCACAGATAGAGCCGATAGAAGGTTAGACAGTCACAGATAGAGCCGATAGAAGGTTAGACAGTCACAGAGAGAGCCAATAGAAGGTTAGACAGTCACAGATAGAGCCGATAGAAGGTTAGACAGTCACAGATAGAGCCGATAGAAGGTTAGACAGTTATAGGGAGGACCGATAGAAGGTTAGACAGTCACAGAGAGGAACGATAGAAGGTTAGACAGTCACAGAGAGGAACGATAGAAGGTTAGACAGTGACAGAGAGGAACGATAGAAGGTTAGACAGTCACAGAGAGGAACGATAGAAGGTTAGACAGTCACAGAGAGGAACGATAGAAGGTTAGACAGTGACAGAGAGGAACGATAGAAGGTTAGACAGTCACAGAGAGGAACGATAGAAGGTTAGACAGTCACGGAGAGAGCCAATAGAAGGTTAGACAGTCACAGATAGAGCCGATAGAAGGTTAGACAGTTATAGGGAGGACCGATAGAAGACTGTGAGACAGTCACAGACATGGCTAATAGAGATTAGACAGTCACAGACGTGGGTAATAGAAATTAGACAGTCACAGACATGGCTAATAGAGATTAGACAGTCACAGATAGAGCCGATAGAAGGTTAGACAGTTATAGGGAGGACCGATAGAAGACTGTGAGACAGTCACAGACATGGCTAATAGAAATTAGACAGTCACAGACATGGCTAATAGAGATTAGACAGTCACAGACGTGGCTAATAGAAATTAGACAGTCACAAACATGACTAATAGAGATTAGACAGTCACAGACATGGCTAATGGAGATTAGACAGTTACAGAGAGAGAGAGCCCAAAGAAGACTGTGAGACAGTCACAGACATGCCTGATAGAGATTAGACAGACACAGACATGGCTAATAGAGATTACACAGTCACAGACATGGCTAATAGAGATTAGACAGTCACAGACATGGCTAATAGAGATTAGACAGACACAGGCTTGGCTAATAAAGATTAGACAGACACAGAGAGGACCGATAGAAGACTGTGAGACAGTCACAGACAACATCAATAAAAGATGAGATTCTATTTCAGTTTCCTCTGTACCGGTTAGAATATCGCATTACTTCCTGTTGTTGAATGACTGAAACGATAAACGTTTTTTTAAAACTATTTTCACTCTCGAGTGTAATGCCAGCTGGTATAGGCGATGGTGTGTCTCTACAACTTCCTGATCAGCTTACGTATCTGCTAGTGCATTGTTGACTGTGCCACGGCATGTTTTAGACTTGAGTATCTTTCTCTCGTTCCTCTGCCCTCTTTGTCACTAGTAATGTTATCTGTTGTCACAATGTCTTTAGACTTTTCTTATATTTGTGTTTCTAGTATTTGTATCTGTTGTCACAGTTGTTTTTACTGTTCTTATCTCTTTGTCTCCAGTAATTTTATTTGTTGTCACAGTGTGTTTTGACTTTTCTTATCTCTTTGTCTCCAGTAATTTTATTTGTTGTCACAGTGTGTTTAGACTTTTCTGATCTTCCGCTGGACTCATGTTCCCAGTTTGTGCAAAAACATTTCTCTCTTACGCTGCCTGTTTCATAACCATTGTTACCTGTCCAACAGATGTGTAACTTTCTTGTGTAAAAGTAAATATCTTTGACATTTAGAGATTTTGTTCGTTGGGAATCTGATGTAACATAACACTGTCATTGTTACATCCAGCAAGAAAGATTTGAAGTCACTGATATGTTTCACCGTCTTTAAAGTTGTTTTTGTTTCGGTTATTGGGCCGATCTCTGACTTTCATCTTTCATTGACTGTGTCTCAGTATTGGGTTGATCTCTGACTTTCATCTTCGATTGTCTGTGAACTTGAGTCCATGATTGTGTAGAGAAGGTTGTTAAAGATGGCTTTACAGTTGTATAATAGTGTATAACAATCTCCTGCTATTCATCTTTCTCACTCTTCGAATTAAAGGCGACTCGTTTTTCTTGTACTCTTCATTTCTATTTTTATTTAATGTATTATCTGTTGTACGGTGGACCCAGGACATCCCAGAGAGTCTGAACTCTTTTGTTGATGCAGGTCGGCTTACCCAGAATCGTAATGCGTTCGGAGCAGCTGTAATGGAGACAACGTTCTGGAGAGAATACGTCACATGATGATGATTATATGTTGTAGTTTAATTTATGTCAGTTTTCTCTTGTCGAATGTTGTATATTTTTATTTGTAGTGAATGTTGTATATTTTTATTTGTAGTGCAAAAACTTGCGATTTCTCATTGCGGTATCACCATATGCTTTATTAAGCAAGGTTACTGTCTCTGAGGGTGACTTCTCAAGCAAAACACAAAATTTGACATTTGTACGTTGTTCAATCAAGGACATTTTCAACTCCGACGATGTTACGTGCACACCACACAAACAAACTTCAGTAACTTCTGTTCGAGAGTACATGTGAAGGTTACATCAGCCATTGTCGCTTCCTCAAGGTCACTACCAACTTATAAAACTATAATCTCCATGACCAGTGTTGCCACAGCTTGGTATTTTTTTCTAGATCTGGGTTTTTTGGCTTCCGTCTGGGTATCTAGGTATTTTGTTTCCAAATCTGCATTAATCTGGGTATATTTGACAATTGGCATTTACAATGTATGTATTCCGTGCACTGAAAATTATACATTATATTTATATTATAATTAAATGAAAAAAATTATGTGCGATATATTTTTTATTCCACTTAAATTTAATTCTTGTTTTTAACCACATCAGTGACGTTGTCTTTTGACTCGTTTACATCAGCTATCTATTTCCCGTTATTCTGTTAATGGCTGTCATCTACAATACTCAGTTATTTTTGCGATGTGTTTTAAAGTATTCTTTTTAAATTTTAGACTTAAGCAGATAAACAGCATATCGTTTTTTTTTGTCAAAAAATAATTAAAATTAAGATTATAAAATGAGCGATGATGAAAGTACACTAGGTAGTTGTAGCAGACTGACAACACACACGCCACCGCATAAAAAAGTGGTCATGGTATCAGCAGGCTTTTTGTGAGGAATGGCTAACAGACAGCTGACAAGTGACAATTTTCAACAGTAACAAGTTACAACTAACATTTTATATTTGATTTGAGGAACATTTGGTTAATGTAACTACTGTAAGTATGTTACTGTTAAAATATCTCATTTTCAAGAATTCATATATTGGAGTGTTAATAAAATCATTTTTATATAATTGCGAATTGTTGGTAACGAAAAATAAAATAAAAATGAAGAAATTAAAAAAAAATTGGTAGCCCACAGCTTATGTGTGCTAAAGTTGCACTAAAAGATTATGTAAGCATCGTCTATCCCGTGTATTTGAGGCATAAAATAATCTGGGTATTTCTGGGTTTTTTAAAGAAGAAAATATGGGTTTATCTCTAGAACATGAGTGGCAACCTTGTCCATGACATAATCACTCATTCAAACATGAGTCGACTGTTCCCGGCAGCTTTTTGAAGCTACCTCCTACATCTCCATTGATTGAAAAGTGTTCACAATATAAATTGAATATGTTGTCATTTATGTTTTACACTGATTGAAAAGTTTGAAACTTCCATTACTTTAAAATGAATATTTTCACATAGCCATTTACACTGGTTTAAAGCTGACAACTTACATTACTTTTAAAGTGGCTGTGATTATATGGACATTTACACTGCTTTGAAAATGGTTGAAAAAAAAAAAAACACACACACACAAATAGTAATACGTCTTACAAGGAGAAGGACAAGAAAAACCTACGTTGCGGCCACAAGACCTTCGTCAGGGACAGACAAACAAGAGACAGGAGGGAAAGAAAATGAGAATTAAGTAGAGAACATGAAACTATAAAAATAAGAGAAAAAAACTCCCTTAATATTAAGTCCAGTCACATGTGAAGCAAGATGGCTGCCACTAAATCGAAAACAGGAAGTCGATAGTACATTAAAAATAAGAAATTATTTCATATTTTTAATGTATTATCGACTTCCTGTTTTCGATTTAGTGGCAGCCATCTTGCTTCACATGTGACTGGACTTAATATTAAGGGAGTTTTTTTCTCTTATTTTTATAGTTTCATGTTCTCTACTTAATTCTCATTTTCTTTCCCTCCTGTCTCTTGTTTGTCTGTCCCTGACGAAGGTCTTGTGGCCGCAACGTAGGTTTTTCTTGTCCTTCTCCTTGTAAGACGTATTACTATTTGTGTGTGTGTGTGTGTGTGTTTTTTTTTTTCAACCATTTTCAAAGCAGTGTAAATGTCCATATAATCACAGCCACTTTAAAAGTAATGTAAGTTGTCAGCTTTAAACCAGTGTAAATGGCTATGTGAAAATATTCATTTTAAAGTAATGGAAGTTTCAAACTTTTCAATCAGTGTAAAACATAAATGACAACATATTCAATTTATATTGTGAACACTTTTCAATCAGTGGAGATGTAGGAGGTAGCTTCAAAAAGCTGCCGGGAACAGTCGACTCATGTTTGAATGAGTGATTATGTCATGGACAAGGTTGCCACTCATGTTCTAGAGATAAACCCATATTTTCTTCTTTAAAAAACCCAGAAATACCCAGATTATTTTATGCCTCAAATACACGGGATAGACGATGCTTACATAATCTTTTAGTGCAACTTTAGCACACATAAGCTGTGGGCTACCAATTTTTTTTAATTTCTTCATTTTTATTTTATTTTTCATTACCAACAATTCGCAATTATATAAAAATGATTTTATTAACACTCCAATATATGAATTCTTGAAAATGAGATATTTTAATAGTAGCATACTTACAGTAGTTACATTAACCAAATGTTCCTCAAATCAAATATAAAATATTAGTTGTAACTTGTTACTGTTGAAAATTGTCACTTGTCAGCTGTCTGTTAGCCATTCCTCACAAAAAGCCTGCTGATACCATGACCACTTTTTTATGCGGTGGCGTGTGTGTCGTCATGCTGCTACAACTACCTAGCGTACCTTCATCATCGCTCATTTTATAATCTTAATTTTAATTATTTTTTGACCCCAAAAAAAAAAAAATGCTGTTTATCTGCTTAAGTCTAAAATTTAAAAAGAATACTTTAAAACACATCGCAAAAATAACTGAGTATTGTAGATGACAGCCATTAACAGAATAATGGGAAATAGATAGCTGATGTAAACGAGTCAAAAGACAACGTCACTGATGTGGTTAAAAACAAGAATTAAATTTAAGTGGAATAAAAAATACTGTGACTGGACTTTATATTAAGGGAGTTTTTTTCTCTTATTTTTATAGTTTCATGTTCTCTACTTAATTCTCATTTTCTTTCCCTCCTGTCTCTTGTTTGTCTGTCCCTGACGAAGGCCTTGTGGCCGCAACGTAGGTTTTTCTTGTCCTTCTCCATGTAAGACGTATTACTATTTTTGTGTGTGTGTTTTTTTGTTTTTTTTTTTTTTTGGTTTTTTTCAACTGTTTTACCCCGTCTTACGGCAGTTCTCCTCATATACTTATACTTTGAAAATGTAAGTATTATATATACTTAGAATGTACATCATTTCTTTCATCTTTCTCTCCCTGCTCCATAGGGAACCGGGAACTACTTTATGCTTTTAGTTCTCTTTACGAAACTATGAATAAAGAAGCAATTGCCAGCCTGTGCAGTGGTGGTTCAAGAATCATCATTCTATACGCTGAGGTTGCCAGCCTCAAATGACTTTGACATTCACAAGCGAGTTTCACATATTAAAATTCACATGGTAATATATACATATATATAATTGTTAGTTCACATGTTAGTAATAAATATGAAATGTAAATCACAACTTACGCCAATCCTGACTCACAGACTTTTTTGCTCAGATGAATAAAAGAGACTTGAATCGGCCTCTTACACGCGTGTGGGGTGTCGTTAATTTAATAAGTTCCCTCTCTGACTTCGTGTGTGGTCCTTTGGTTTCCTCAGTCCCGGTTTCCTTATTTAAATGTTAGAGATGTCCTGGGCTATATTGTAAGTAATGATAAATACTCCAATTAAAGGTGTCCGGTATATTAAGAAGAAATTCTGAATTCTAATTCTTCACTGTAGCAGTCTGGTTCTTGGCCAGCGATTTCTCAAGTGAAATAGCTTGAGAAAATGATCAGATGATATTCCCTGCCTTTCCACGCCTTTGTTTTTCATGGAGTTAAATAAACGCTCCAATCACATTCAAACAGGTCGGATATGGGGTAATTTCAAAATATTCGGATAATTTTGAACGGAAGGCAGAGGTCAACTCTCCCATATATGGTAATAAGATGTCCGATGCCCTTGTGTACAAACTTCCATACACACCGGTAACCGCATATGACCATGTGTTCGAGATGTAGCAATCTTACTTTTTCTAAAGTAATCTTGTCATCCACGTCTTATCGGTGATTACGCCGATAGCGCTTGTCGATGTACGTGTTAATCTGCCGCGCCTAAAGCCAACAAATCTGGGCAGCGCCAGGCAAATGTGATTATTATTATCTACAGGGAGTGTCGAATGATTTGATAAAATCAAATATTTGCTACTTAGCAGAAAAATAACGAAGAAAGAAAGAAAGAAAAGTGCGACAATTGAGAGTAAGTAATAAACATCAGTACCACAAATGTACCGATACTGCCGGAGTGAAACAAAGATCGATAGGTGCAGCCCCGTTTTGTCACACTATTTTTATTTGTAGTGAACGTTGTATATTTTTATTTGTAGTGAACGTTGTATATTTGTATTTGTAGTGAACGTTGTGTATTTTTATTTGTAGTGAACGTTGTATATTTGTATTTGTAGTGAATGTTGAATATTTTTATTTGTAGTGAACGTTGTATATTTGTATTTGTAGTGAATGTTGTATATTTGTATTTGTAGTGAACGTTGTATATTTGTATTTGTAGTGAATGTTGTATATTTGTATTTGTAGTGAACGTTGTATATTTTTATTTGTAGTGAACGTTGTATATTTTTATTTGTAGTGAATGTTGAATATTTTTATTTGTAGTGAACGTTGTATATTTTTATATGTAGTGAACGCTGTATATTTATATTTGTAGTGAATGTTGTATATTTTTATTTGTAGTGAATGTTGAATATTTTTATTTGTAGTGAACGTTGTATATTTTTATATGTAGTGAATGCAGTATATTTTTATTTGTAGTGAATGTTGTATATTTTTATTTGTAGTGAATGTTGAGTATTTTTATATATAGTGAATGCTGTATATTTAAGCGTCATTTCTTCTGGTTATTCCTGTTGCTTGTTCTAGTAGCTCCTGTACACATTTCTTTGTTAACTTTCTCTGTTTTATTTGTTTGTTGTTATGGTTTCTTAGACCATAAAGTGGCTTGGCTTTCAGTTGTTTTGCAACCGTGTCGACATGCCATATTTTCTTGTAAAGGTCTGTAGTGGGGCAAGAAGTGAATTCCTTCCGTCTTGTGTCGGTAATAATCCTTGACAACACGTAGCCATACGTGCATGTCCACAAAAACACGTCTATTAGTTCCGTGTAAGCAATTCGGGAAATCACTACGGCTTTATTTGGTGTGGAGATGGCTGTGACGAAACGAGGAGATGAAGATAACAGAATATGTAAATATATATAGTTTCATGCACGTGGAAAACAAACGTAAGACAGGTCACCATAGTTACACGTAACTCATTCTTCTTTCTGTCAATGAGATAGCTACCCCTTAGTGACTTCATTATTTCAGCCATAAATTTTGAGTCATTCCTCCATACTAGTACCTCTAAGATCTGACACGTGCATTCCGTTATGTCTTACTGTCTTCAGAATCTCCCGCTGTGAATGATCTCCCATTCACACAGTTAACATTGGAACAGTTCAAAGGTCAAATAACACAGCCCCATATTGTCTCTTACACGTTTAATGCACAGCTGTTGTTTCAGATTGTTCCATTTACTTTGGCGAAGACATCTCAATAATATCTATTCTAAGGGATGGCCATTTCCGTTATTTTCCTACCGTCCACGCTAAGATCGCTGAATTTAACGATGATTACTTTCATATGGATGATTTTATGGCAGATGTCTGCTTCCTCTCAAGACTGTCGCTGAAGAAGATATCATGTTGTTTTGTATTAAGTCAGCCTTTCGGGTATATCCTCTTTAACCGTGAACTTATATATGTTCTTACTGTGAGGGAAAATAAATCACGTGACCGTGCCTATATTCGGGTTGTATTTATTAGATGTGCCCTATATTTGTTTACCAGTGTTGCGTGTTTTTTAAATATATACTGTTATTCTTGAGTAACCGACTGGTTACCTTGGCCAAGATCACCGCTGGGGTAGAACCTGTAGACACCTCAAACAGCCAATATCGAATTGAAGTAGTAAAGCCACAAAAGGCGAAGTGGACGAAATATACTGAAGCACATTAAAAATGCACCACCTGTATAATCCAGGAACAGAGTGTGAAATGTAAATATAAGTGTTTACAAGTTTACATATTTGGAATCTTTATTCGTTTTCCTATGAATCTATGCTGGTCATTAATTTGTACATTTGATTGTTATGAAATTCATTGCATTCTGTGCAGGCAAGGGAGAAAACCAAAATTGCAACCAATAAAAAAAATTCACTCACACTATCCTCAGTATCTGGTATGTCCACCGTGTGCTTGCAAACAAGCTTGGCAGCGGCTCCGCATGGAACGGACAAAAGGAAATTCCGGGAAATCAAGTCCCATTCACGTGTAAGAGCAGCTTCGAGCTGTTGCAGATTAGCTGGAGAACCTTGCCTGTAGACTCTGCGTCCAAGCTCGTCCCACAGATGTTCTATAGGGGACATGTCTGGTGATAGGGTAGGCCAATCAATCGTCACAATGTTCTGCTGCTGTAGATACTGCTGCGTAATGCATGCGGTGTGCGCGCGTGCGTTATCCTGATGGAGAAGCTGCAAGTCTGGATAATTTGTGAACGCAGGAGCAACCAATGCATCCAGAACCTCATCTCGATATGTCACAGCATTAACATTTCCACGGAAGACGTGAAGAGGCAAGCGATGGTGAAAACTGAATCCTCCCCAAATGTGAATACTGTCACCTCCAAATCGGTTGTGCTGAAGAACACAGCAATCTGCAAAGCGCTCCCCACACCGTCGCCAAATCCGCATACGTCCATCAGCAAAGGATATGTTGAATCTGCTCTCGTCTGTGAATAGGACAGCATTTCACTGCAGTCTAGTCCATCTGACATGTTGCTCTGCCCATTGCAGGCGCTGCTGACGATGTCTGTGAGTCAAGTTTGGCCCAACATAAGGTCGTCTTGCAGTAAGGCCTGTATCTCTGAGTCGTCGTATGACTGTCATTCAAGAGACTTGCCCACGTCTACCCACTATTGCTCTTGCTGTTTGACTTGCCGGGAGAGAACGATTCCTTAGGTGACTCAGCACAATATGACGATCTTGCGCAGGGGTAGTAACTCGTGGTTGGCCACTCCGAAGTCTATCCCGGGCACTGCCAGTTCATTGAGACGTACAATAGTGCTGTGGTGGCAATTCATCCTTCTGGCAAAGGCCCGCGAGCTCATTCCGGTCTCCAACATACCAATGGCTCGTTGGCGGTCGTTTTCAGATAGTAGTGGCATTTCAAGCACATGTACTGGGTTGGGTGTTTTGTCTCAAAGGCCTTTTTATACCGATTATACTGCCACAACGCGTACACCTTTTCAGGGTCATAGCTGTTGGGAATCGTGCTGCACGTGTAACTTTCATTGTTTTTATGTAGTCTGTACACAAACCCGTTGGTTGAATCATGCACTTTCCATTCCAGCAGCCATTCGCTATCTACCTCATTACAAACACGGGGAAAATCCATTCCCACACTTTTTTTCCATCTTCTCGGCATCAGTATATATAATAGTGGTGCGTTTTTAATGTGCTTCAGTATATATATTATTTTATTGACGATAAACGCTGCTCCACATGCATTATCATAAAAGCCACTATACCAAATGGCATAACATATGCAGTCGTCGATATAACTCTGTACAGTCAGTTCGTATCTAGAACACTGTCTTTTTCAATCTTCAACGTTTTATTAAATCAGTTTCACTCAACATTAAGAATCCATACTCCCTTTACGAAGATAGCTAGATACACCTCACAAAAGATCTTGATGTACTAGTGATGGAACAACATAGGGATGTAGAACAATAATATATATTTCATGAGCTCAAACACTTGCGTCCACTCGCCATGACACACACATCGAAGTCCTTGCAGACGATCTCTGCCTTCTGCATTCCTAGCTTTCACGTCTACCAATCTACACCAGTGCAATGACGTCACTTCCTGTATTAATAAATGACTCCGTATAAAATAAACAAACAAGGAGCTCTGTCGAGCTACCTAATGATATCGACACAATCGTAATGAATTTTAATCATAACATTACCCCCCCCCCCCCTCCCGCAAAAATAATGGAAACAGAGTTTTCATTATTCCCGTGGTGTGAGTATAACATCACCAGAGTGAAATATGGTATCGTCAAACTTCACTGTAAGCACGAAATAGCATAGCACCCAGGTTTCTACCATAGAGTAGGCAATTAAACACTCAATATGTGGACAGTGGTTAAAAACCAGAGCCAAAGTCTACCATGAACAAAAATCCTTTTTAACAGCAATGTGAAGTGGCCATAACTAAAAGTACCCAACATATTAAAAAATGATTGTATCATTACATTTATGTCACCTATCAAAGTTGTGATGTCTTTTCTTTTTACTTTTTCCATAATTTCCTGTAGTCTAGTATAAAATGCTTCTTTCACAGACTCTTCTTTGTCATTAGTTGGTGCATAACATTGGATGACATTTACATTTATTTTCTTTTTAGCTGTTTTAAAAGTAGCTAATATTATTCTGGGTCCAACAGCTTCCCATTCAATGAGTGCTTTCTGTGCTTCTTTAGATAACATAAGAGCTACCCCTTCACTGTGGTGTGAACTTTTGTCTTCATGTCCTGAGGACAGCACCAATTCACCTGTAATGAGTTTCTTCTTGTTTTCCACTTTGTTTCACACATTCCCAGAACCTCGATTTTATATTCCCTCATTTCTGCTGCTACTTGTGCCACTTTCCCTTGTTCGTTTAATGTCCGAACATCCAGGTGCCAAATCTGGAAGTTCTCCTAGAAGAAAGAAGGTTAGTCAGCAACACAGACTCCTTTCGGCTTTCTCTGTGTTGCATCATACGCCTCCCTGCGAGAGGATCTTCCCCTATCTTGGATGGCTGTGTTTTGTTTTCCTTAATTGACTTGTCCATGTTTGTTGAAGTCTTTTGTGGTTAAAAATTTTTACAGGATGGGGTAACCGGCCCCATGCCCAACCCTCCTTAGTCGCTTTCTACGATATACATGGAAGGGAACAGTGTAACTATAGATTTTTTATAGGGGAATTAAGACATAGTTTGGTCCCTTCTGAATAGAACTAGAACAGGTGGTGACTCAGTGAGAGATAATATAAGAAATAGATTTTCACGTGTAAGATGGGGAAAAATTAGGTAGAATCTGTCCCTGGACTCGAGAAGATTCTCTAGTCCAGCCTATCTGTACAACAGAACTTTGTTTGTCAGAGAGATTACCCAAAATATATATTAATATATATATGTATCAACCACTCACATGCACACACACATAAGTGACGACAGTAAGACGCACAAACGTGAAGAAACTATATATATCAATGGAATAGGGATATTTTTGGGACGAGCTGACCAACACATGTAAATAAAGTTTATGTAAATTTTATTTACCATAAAGAAACTTCACAACAGCAACAATTTGAATATCAATCAAATACAAATAAACATTGGTTAATGAATTAATCAAGAAATAGACTCATAGGTGTAATCCTCCCTCTCTCTGTTGAGACAAGATCCCGTTAGAAGAAAGTTATTAACCCCCAAAGAGTCAAAGATTGTTACGCTATGGTCTAGGATTTCCCTCTACAGTAAAGAACAGAGTTTATACGTTAATCTATTCTGAAGGGACAGTGTTAACAAAACTTACACATTTAAAATAAACAACATGAGTACATGGATTCTACAATATCTATATATATATATATATATATATATATATATATATATATATATATATATATATATAGAGAGATAGATATATAGATAGATATAGATATATATATATATATATATATATATATATATATATCTATATATCTATCTCTATACATATCTCTATATCTATCTATCTATCTATCTATCTATCTATCTATCTATCTATCTATCTATCTATCTATCTATCTATCTATCTATCTATCTATCTATCTATCTATCTATCTATCTATCTGTCTGTCTATCTATCTATCTATCTATCTATATATATATATATATATATATATATATATATATATATATATATATATATATATATATATATTTATATACATATATATATATATAGATGAGAATTATTCATTCATCCTTCTTCAGACAACCGTGGCCACGTGCATTCGTTCTTACCTAATACTTGAGTTGCACTTTCTGGAACAATCTTTAGGACACACGCACACAGCAAATCCAGGGTTATTTTTGGCAAAGAAAACCCCAGCTCCTCAGAGACTGATTAAATCCACTTCTCCGGGGAACGTTCTCTTTGTTATTTTTATTTGGACTACTGTTTATGTCACATTAATTAGACCAGGTAAGACATTGAACTGTGCTCACAGTGTCAATAGCTTGAGATTTCCAGTACATAGAAATGTCAGGTCGGTAACTTCTCTGCGTATAAAAAATTCCTTGTCACACCACAAATGGTCAAACGTCGGGAAATGTTAATATTAGTGATTTCGCTACTACGGGCTGAAGGTAAATGCAAGTTGGGAAAGAAATATAAATCTGGATCTATATGCCCAGTTACAATATTTATTCTTAATGTTCTTTGGGTTGGTACTCTGTCTCTTTCTGGGTGCAAACACGATGCCAGACAGGTTTACCTTGAAGACCCAGGTATTAAGTACAAAAATGGTCTTTCGTATGGTTATTCTCCGGTATATATGGAAGCCGCTGGTAAGGTTTAGGGTTTGACCCAATACTGTGTAAAGGAGAAAAAAATACAAATACTTAACCATAATATAGTATTCTCAATCCTATCCTTACCCCGCGTAAAACATAATATGTTTATCCACTTCGGTTATTTAACTTAAATTGAAACTATAAGCTTAGAACTTGTCTTATCGTTTAAAAACTCCCGTGAACTAAATTCTAGTCATTTAAAAAAATTAATCATCATGAATTAGAAATAAATAAATATTTCGTCAATACTCATAATGAACAGTGCATTTACTAGTCGGTTAAAATATTTTCTGACTGGTTACTAGCTATTAATTAAATTTACTTTATAGCTGGAATAGTTTAGCTAGAAATTATTATTTATTCTGCTAGCCTATGTAACACAATAAAACCTAGAGAAATATAAATGACGGACCTATCTAGTAAATCACGCTGCACAGAAAATCTAGTGAAATAAAATACGGACTAACTAATTAATCACTCAAACTTCTAGTATAGTATTTACCACAAACACAGAAATAAACGATCCCCAATCGAAAACCACTAAGTAATTCCACTGTTATAAGGGATCTTAGACTTCGAAGCTAGATGTCTTTAAAATCTGTGGGTACTGGATAAATTGAGTCAAAATGCTGGGGTTTATATATTAAATCTCCAGAAAATCGCTCGTACTTGTTATATATGACACCTTCACTCCGATCTCGGGCTTTTCCTCGTTCAATCTGTGAAACTGAGGAAATTTTCACGCTTTTGCCGCTTGCAGACTATGCAATCGAGCGAAGCCCGTCCTTTGATCTGGCGATTCTCACCGTGTTTAATTACACTGACAAACAACATTTTTCTTTCTTATATAAGAATAAGTGTTCTTAGGTCAGTTTCTTGCGCTGATTTCAAATCTGAAATCCGTTTATCTCTATCACGTCGGGTTCTTAAGATATTTGTGAATAAATATATTTTTGGGAAACCGTTATTTGCTCCGTTTCATTTTTACTATATAACTTATTAAAAATTAATAAAATGCAAAATAATTCTACTTTTTATACTGCTAAAAGATGCATGACATATGTTACGCTATTTTTCAAATAGTTACTGTATTTTGAAATAATTCTGAGCGAAATATGGCTTCTAGAAGTTGTAGAATCGGTATCGAAACCAGTGCCTCATGATCCAATCACGTGTCCGATCCCAGTTCCACCATAACAATATCCGTTGGACGTGAATGAACCATCAGAAAGTGATAGTTTACCTGCTTTAGAAACTAATTCTGACTCGGATTATATACCGGTGAATGATGGTGTTCACTTAATTAACCATTCAGAACTTTCAGATCTAATACGTGATCTCGCTCTTACCAAAGGACAAGCGGAATTACTCGGTTCGCGACTCAAAGAATGGAATCTTTTAGCGCCCAATACTCCGATATCTAAATTTCGTCATAGACACAGAGAACTTGTTCAATACTTTGAGATGGATGATGGCATTTGCTATTGCAAAGATGTAAACGGTCTAATGGTGCACCTCGGTCGTGAGCACATAGTCAACGAATGGCGACTTTTCATCGATTCTTCCAAGACTAGTCTAAAAGCCGTGTTATTGCATAACGGAAATTTATTTTCATCAATTCCAGTCGCCTACTCTGTTCATATGAAAGAAACTTATGACAATATGGCTATACTTTTGGCAAAAATAAAGTACAATGACTACCAATGGCGGATTTGTGGAGACCTAAAGGTCATTGCAATTCTCACGGGCATGCAGACTGGGTATACTAAATTTTGTTGCTTCCTATGTGAATGGGACAGCCGCAACAGACAGGAACATTATGCAAGAAAGGTGTGGCCTATCAGGGATCGTATGCAGCTCTGGCATAAAAATGTAATACATGAGCCATTAGTTAACAAAGACGGCATCATTTTACCACCGTTACATATAAAGTTTGGGCTCATGAAGAATTTCGTAAAAGCGTTAGATAAAACGAGAAAAGCTTTCACTTATCTTCGAGAAAAGTTTCCGCAAGTTAACGATGCAAAGATAAAGGAAGGTATCTTTGTAGGACCTCAGATTAGGAAAGTTATTGCAGACAAACAATTCGAGAACTTGTTACATGGTAGTGAACTTCGCGCATGGATGGCATTCAAATCGATCGTCGATAACTTTCTGTGAAATCACAAATCTGTCGACTATGTGCATATTGTTAAGCAGTGCATAGATGCATACAGAATTATGGGCTGTAACATGTCCCTCAAAATCCATTTGCTTGATTCGCATCTTGACTTTTTCCCTGACAAACTTGGCGAAGTCAGCGATGAACATGGAGAACGATTCCATCAAGATATCGCCGTAATGGAATCACGCTATCAAGGACGGTGGAGTGTGACCATGCTTGCCGATTATTGTTGGATGCTTCATCGCGATGTACCACATGCCATTCACCGACGAAAGTCGACTGCAAAGAAATTCAAGCCTACATAACTGTTACACTTCTTGTATGAATGATGTTATAATACTTTATGCCTTGTTAAAAAACTTCAATTGTGTATTTCTAGAGATCCCGACCTGATAGAGAAAAACGGTTTGCAGATTTAAAAACAGCGCATTAAAATTGACCAGAAAAACATAGAAATGTTAGAGAAAGAAAAAAAAAGTTTTTTTTTGTTAGTCAGTGTTATCTATCAAACGAACGGATTCAGGGGAAGGTAATAGAAATTGTCGCCCCTTGGTTCCAAATTATCTGCTCCTTGTACTCAAATTATTTTCCCTGATCACTGTCTAACGAAAAATACGTTTCAACTATATTAGCTTATCTCCCCCTGAGCCAAAAATTTTGTCTACCTGTCTAATCCTTATTACAACGATTTTCAATCGCTGGCGTTAATTACAGGTAACTGGCTGTCGTGAGAAATTCTAATCCACATATATAAATTAAAACGTAAATGTAAAGCCTAACGAATTACTTCAATAACAGGAAAGAGAAAAGGTAAAAAAGAACAGTGCTGTCACAATGACTGTACTAGAAATCCCCCTTGTTTTCTACTTCGTCTGCAAATTGTAACGTTTCACGTTGATAGTAAAGGCCTTCTGCAGCATACACGCGTTTCCCCAACACAATAAAATATGTACTCCAATTCTAAGAAAAACCTTGAGATACGCAAGTTGACCTAGATTTAAAATTCCATTCATGTCTTTTTATACACTACGTAGCCAAAAAAAAAAACGAAAGACAGATGGACTAAAGATAGAAAGAAGGGAGGGCTGAAAGCAGGGACACATGCAACACTAAACACGCGTCGCGCGATACACAATTGCTGCCATCACGCGTGTAAGGCCACCTGCACTAGCTTTTTTCAAATCGACAGTGAAAAAAAAAAAAAACTACCCATACCAGAGTTAGGTTTTAAAAAACTTACAAAATTCTTATTAGGAAATATGACATTATACTGGTTTACGTTTGAAAACATGACAGTACCCAGACACCCTAAAGTTTGGAAGTGAGGAGGTAGTAACAGCACGACTATCCTAGAAGAAAATGCATATTAGCTCCATTAAATATATATATTTGGGTTCCTTAGGACTTGCTGACAAATAATATGTTGAGTGTTACGCAAATAGTCTAGGAATTGACAAATTATAGCCAGAAGGAAATAGTGAGGGTGTCAGACAACACCAAATTCAGAATCGCTCAGTGGCAGATTTTCACCCCACCATGGTACGGGAAATGGGTCTCCATGTTAATTCCGATTTGATTGGAGCGCAACAAATGTAAGGCTAAACACGATTAGTCGGGCTATAAATACTAGTTTAGTTGTTAGGGGAAACGTGAGAAGGGTAATATTTCTTGAAAAGTAGGTAAACATGGCATGATTGGTTAGAGCTGCCAATATACTCAATTCAGGGCGTCTGTTCCGGGCCACATCTTGTAATAAACCTACTAAGAAACAGTGCGTTGAGCACCAGTGCATATTGTTATAAATAAAAGCCTGGGACATCGGCAGATCGAAGTTGTGCTATATTCATTGCCATTCAACGTCACTGTGTAATATTTCCATGAATTGTGGTAAGCTTGAAAGGTTTGATATCTTTTTAATGAAAATTGAATGTAAATTGATAAATTATGTCTGTATATATGTGTGGTTCAGTAGCGAACTTGAGGTAAAGCCTATATAATGCTCCAGCCTGAACAGAAGGTGTCGGAGGAAAGTGAAACTAAATGGAATTGCCAAACAGTACACTGACACCTATATTATTGACTAGAAAGAAATAATGCTGGAATTGCAGAGGCGTGGTAACCATTAGGGAGGAAAATACTGGTGAAAATTGTTTCAGATGAAGATAGCAGTTGGCCTACCGCTCTGAACTCAGTGTTTGTTATGTATTGTGCTCAGTGTAGAAATAGAGTATAAATTAGTTCTGAAGTAGGAGGTACAACCTTCTTGTTTCAGGGACTGTGGTTGGATTTAGCGAATGCTTATGGATCCGTTCCACACCAGATGTTGTGGCAGGCCCTAGAAATGTATCATGTTCCACAAGAGATTGCAGCAATGCTGAAGCTGTATTTCGCAGGGTTTGCTGTCAGATTTTCAACCAGAGAGTACACAACGAAGTGGATTGGCCTTGAAGTTGGAATTGCGATGGGATGTACCATCTCTCCGATACTATTCGTGATGGCTATGCAGGTAATCCTCAATGCGGCTGAAGGAATGGCTATAGGTCCAAAGCTCGGTGGAATGTGTCTCATGCCACCGCTCAAAGCATTCATGGATGACACAACAATTCTGACATCAGATGAACATCAGGCCCGGAGGATGTTAGCACGCCTGGATGAACTAGTCAGCTGGTGCAGAATGAGCTTCAAACCCAATAAGTCGAGAAGCCTATCAGTCAGGAAAGGGAAGATAGCAGAGGTCATATTCACGGTTTCCAACCAAAGAATCCCTACTGTCATTGAGGAACCTGTTAAAAGTCTTGGCAGGGTGTACGATGCCTCATTAAAAGACTCAAAGGCAGTGCAACAGACAATAGAAATGGCAGACAGAGGGCTACAGATCATAGACCAAAGCAGACTCCTGGGGAAGTTCAAACTGTGGTGCCTCCAGTTCATGTTGATACCAAAGTTGCTGTGGCCACTGCTTATATATGAAATAAGCACAAGTACAGTGGAAGCCATAGAGCAGAAGGTCAACAAGTTCATGAGAAAATGGCTAGGAGTACCACCAGGTCTGTCAGATGTAGCACTGTACTGCAAAAAGTCAAAACTTCTGCTTCCTTTCAAGTCAGTTGTTGAAGAGTACAAAGTTGGAAAGGCAAGGCTTGCAATGATGCTACGCGAGTCAGCTGATGACGTGGTTAAGTCCATTCAGCCCACACTGAAAACGGGAAGGAAGTGGAAAGTGGAAGAAGCTGTTGATGCTGCCCAAGAGTCACTCAAACTGAGGGAGGTAATCGGATACACACAAACGAATAGACGGGGATTTGGTCATGGAGACATCCGCTGGTGGTCCAAGGCATCAAGCAGGGAGCGCAGAGACATGGTAGTTCAGGAGATACGAGAAGTTGAGAATGATAAGAGGTTGCAAAAAGCAGTGCAGCAGGTCCAACAAGGCCAATGGACTACATGGGAAGGAGCCCTGCAGAGGTCCTTGACATGGAATGATATATGGCATATGGCACCTCTTAGGCTCAGCTTCGTTGTCAGATCACTGTATGACCTGCTGCCATCGGCCACCAACCTTGTGAAATGGGGAAAGTCGGATGATGAGCAGTGCCCCCTGTGCCAGGGGAGGCAGACACTTGAACACGTGCTCTCAGCGTGTAAGGTGTCATTAGGGCAAGGGCGATACACTTGGCGACATAACAAAGTGCTAAATGAGCTTGCTGCGACAATAGATCTGGCAAGAATGAAGGCGAATAGCAAAGTCCGGCCAGACACCGCAAACACATACTTTCTGAGGGCAGGAAAGTCAGCACACCCCAAACCGAATAAACCTGGTAGCAGTTTACCATCTCTTCTTGATTGTGCAAATGATTGGGAGATGGCGGTAGACCTACCTGGACGAGGGGCATATCCAGAGAGTATCCGGAAATCGCGGAGACGGCCGGATATAGTGCTTCATTCTGCAGCAACGCTTCAGGTCATACTGATTGAACTGACCGTGCCATTTGAATCCAGATTAGATGAGCAACATTCGTTCAAAGCGGCCAAGTATAGTGATCTGGCCGCGGATCTGAGACACGATGGGTTCACTGCAAGGGTCATGGCTGTTGAAGTGGGCGCAAGAGGGCTTGTGGCTGCATCAGTGTATGATCTATTGAAACTGTTGGGGCTGAGGGGACAGTCGAGAACAAGGGCCCTGAAGAGGCTTAGTGAAACTGCCGAAAAGGCATCAGGCTGGCTGTGGAACAACCGCAATGGGGAATGGAGATCGTAACAATAAACGCTGCGGTACAGAAAACACCAGGAATTTTTCTAAGTCCACAATATGCTGAGGTTTGTGGTGGACTAGTGAACGGGCTGCGACTCAGGGGCGACAAGCGGTGTATACTATAAGGGGTGTCAGTATCAAGAGTCCAGTGGGGAACGCACAGTGGCGACTCGTTGACTTCGCGCTGGTGTCTCAGTGTGTGCGACGGAACGAACGGAATAATTTGTCTTCTCTTTGTTACTTTCACAATTGCCTCCACGGCTGGCGGAGTTGTGGAATTTAAAGTTGCTACCATAAGTGAAATGGGTTCATTTTCGATGCAAGACAACAGGAAGCTGAGACGCTTGGGAGTCATGACCCAAGTGGGCCCGCCCCCCTTAGAGTGTAAAGGAGTATATAGGGCCGAAACACTTGTCGGACGTGGGGACTTCTTCTGATGATCAGATTGCTTCCTGTTGTATCGCTCTGTAAAGAGTTTCCTATCATGGTGAAAATTGTTTCAGATGAAGATAGCAGTTGGCCTACCGCTCTGAACTCAGTGTTTGTTATGTATTGTGCTCAGTGTAGAAATAGAGTATAAATTAGTTCTGAAGTAGGAGGTACAACC
Organism: Oreohelix idahoensis; assembly: GCA_024509875.1. Classification (NCBI taxonomy): domain Eukaryota; kingdom Metazoa; phylum Mollusca; class Gastropoda; order Stylommatophora; family Oreohelicidae; genus Oreohelix; species Oreohelix idahoensis. Next base: position 196,354 of record JAMPIV010003903.1, read on the forward strand.
TTCTTGTTTCAGGGACTGTGGTCCTAAAGCTATTGAGCAGTACCTGGTCAGAGCTTTGCTGAATCCAGAGGCGGACAGCATACTCCTTGGTCCATATAGCAAACAGTGAGGTGTCTCCAGAACACAGGGGAGCAATCGAGCAGAGGAGTCTTTTCCTGCCGCCATCACGAAAGTTAAGCCTATGTGGCCAGCGGAGCTCAACATTATGTATACCCCCTTAAACTGACATTGTATTAAAATAAGAGGGGAAATTAATTGTTTTAATGAAAGGAACTGAGAACATCTCCAATACTAGTTCCAACAGAAACAAACACGTGAAGTCATGATGACACATAACAACATAGCTTAAAAAAAAACCAGTATTACCTCATATTACTACTACACAACTGACACACATATGATAAAATTAATAAAATATGTCACTACAAGATTCATATTGATAAATTCTATATATATAACTTATAATTGAAATTGATTGTGATTCCTGGTTCACTTTGTATTTGAATCAGGACACATATATATTAATGAAAAGTACTTAATACATATTGATATTTGAAAATTTACCAGTGACTCGTTTAAGATAGTCTCATAGAATGTTTCATGTATGTGAGTGTCACAGTGTTGTCAAGTGTGGTGGAATAAATTAAATTGTTTATCTGTCTGTTGTTGTTGTGACTTACACTTCATCATATACATACCCTAGACATATTGTAGTCATCACAATATTCCAGAATAATTCTGACTGAGGTATACATATGTGGCAGCAAGTAAGGTTATCTGTAAAACACTACACCTATTAGATACAGATACCTTCACAGCTGATCTCAGTCAGTACACTAAGTCCCCTATAGATATTTATAAAATCCCACTTTACCACACTGGCTCAACGTTAGCTAAATAGGTCTGTTTGTAAACATTCCTAAGGAAATAGAGAACAAAAAATAAAATAGGCGTGCTAAATTAGAAAAGAGACAGATATCTGAGTGTAGGAGGGTTTTATGTTAACAAACGTGCGTAGGTGAAAGAAAAATGAAGATGATGAAATAGATATATGAAAGCTATTATCATAATATGTCACAACTATTCTTTGCTCCCCTTTCGGGCCCCGGTAACATACGGTAATGATAACAGGGTTGAATTTGAAGAAACACCAATACAAGATGTAGAATCGTACACATATCTTGGCAGCAATATTGACAAAGTTGGAAGGACAGACAGTGATATCAAACTAAGAATACAAAAAGCAAGAGGAGCTTTCATTGCATTGGGAAATATATGGAGATCAAGAGAAATTGGATCCAACACGAAAATAAGAATCTTCAACTCAAATGTGAAGTCAGTCCTATTGTATGGCTCTGAGACATGGAGAACAACAAAGACAACAACCATAAAGCTACAGACTTTCATAAATGGGTGCTTGCGTAGAATAGAGGGATTAAAATGGTATGACAAGGTTACCAACGTGGAACTGATGACAAGAACTAGACATGTGCCAGTGGAACAAGAGATGAGAAGAAGACGATGGCGATGGATAGGACACACACTGAGGAAACCTGTTGATAGCATTACAAGGCAGTTCTTGTTCTGGAACCCCCAGAGCAAGAGAGGCAGAGGTAGACTAAGAAGCACACGGAGAAGAGAGCTGGAAACAGAGGTGAAAATGATGAGGAGAACGTGGAAAGAACTTGAGATGATGGCACGTGACAGGAGGACTTGGCATGTGTTTGTTGAAGGCCTATGCTCCTTTGGGAGTGGAAGGTTATGAATGAATGTATACATGCACTCACATACCTCACACCGTCCAATAACACCTGTCAGTCAAGTCCCAGTATCAGTAGTCAATTAATTACTTATTGATCAACTTCATAATGGAAAACATTAAAGAATAAACAAATATATAGCAGCGTAATTAGATGACATGAGGCAGACAATCATATTAATAAAGTGAATTAATGCAACATCATACGCTAAAAGATTAAAGTCATGTGTACATCTTAAGTACTTTTCAGAACAATTGTATTGTGGTGTCAAAAATCTTTTTTATTTTGCACCTAACAAAATTGTGTGTGCAAATAGGTAAGAATACGCTGATGTGTGGTACACATTGACAATAGTATGGAGTATCAGTGAAAAGTTCACTCAAAAATTAGTGTGAGTGTGAACATGATTTGTATCAAAGACCGAATCTCGTGAATTAAAAATGCTTAACAGTTAACTAAAGCATTGGAGTTAAAAAGCATAGTGTACTAGTATTTTACACATTAATGAACTATCGAATAACCAAAATCCAGCAAAAATATGTCAAAATAAACACAATGTCACTGTCCATGATTCTCAGCCGCACTATCGTATGTTCACCTTAAGTCAGAATGAGCAAAGTCCAAACGGATTGCGAACCGAAAAAACATGAGTATTCATGGTAATTCCCCTTGATCATGCGAAGCAATCTGGAGTTATGTCCCTTCATCTGTTGACGACGGTCCCAGTAATAGAACCAACCACGATTTTATATTCACAATATCCACAAGTCACAGTATTCTTATGATATTAAAGAATGTGCGTGTGTTTGACCATAAACCGAGTATGACCACTGTTAATAAGGTACAAGACATCCACGTAATGCGCCGAGTAGAAAGAGTTACAACACGAAATTGGCGATATCAGCATTCATCATCATCAGGTGCCGTGTGAACCGATCAATAACTGTAAGTACTGTCAAAAAAAGTAATTGAGAGATTTTCTTCAATATCAAATGCGAAAATTCAAGTTAGTTCTCAGCGTTGGCATTCCCCACCGAGTCAATGTACGTTCCATCTTTGGACTGCAGTAATAAATATGAACATTCCCTTCAGCATCAGTAGTGTTAGTCAAAAAAGTTTCCACAAGTGTAATGTTCCCCGGGTCAATATGTGACGAAGTCAGTCAATAGGTTAGCAGTAATTTCACAACGTACATGCATTTGTCGTGTTGTTTGGTGACAGAGGGTCCTTGACACAACGTGACAATACATCAGCAAAGCATAGTGTACCACCAATTCTCGATCCAGAGGCGTCGACTCTAAGGATAAAAGGAAATCGAGCATCAGGCAATCATAAAATTGGTGATTTTGAAAAACTAGATTTTAATAAATTTAAAGATGCATTGCAAACATGGGACCAAACAATCTCATTTGGGGAGTTCTTTCGTAATAACGAAGACAGAACTGAAGCAATTTCTGAAACATTAGGCATGAATTTTCTATAGAATCCGACAAAACCTAAAAGACTGTGAACCTGTTTCTTTGTCTTAGGAATTTCGAGATTCAAGATTTTAGAGATAGTGGAATCTTCAGGTTTTAGAAAATTGCCTCCTACCTTATGACCAAGAAAGGAAATTTCAGTGAATCCTATTTTAGTTTTCGAAGGTCTAGCAGTAAGATAATGGAGACGCAGAGTGTTCAACACAGACTAAATTCCAAGAACATGTTCTTCCGAAGATTGATGAAGAAGACAAATATCATCAATATAGGTAATTATGTCTGTGACAGCTGGTCACGAGCACTAAATAACAATTTGTGTAACCGTGGGGGCTGGTTACTGCAACCATATAATCTTATGTGACCGTTGTAACAATCTATCCAGGTGATATGCCAAATCTTCGCACCGTGTAGACCTTTCGTCACAGGTGGTACACATTTTCTTCTGAGTTTATTGTCATTGAATTTCCTAGTGATCGTAGGGTTTACTGGTTTATTTAAATATCTTGTGGGTGGTAACTGGTGACTGCCAGAGGTGGAGTTACCCAAATGAATGTTGGTTCAAGACCAGGTCCTTACTACTCACGTAAGTTGTCAGTGATCATTTGTATCTTCCTAGTGCTTCCATACATGAGTAAGTAACAGCAATAAGTCATGGAACACAGTTTATTAGTAGACTAACAGGCAATGTTTATACACGACTCAATAACCTGGCTATCAGCGGCCAGAACGCCTGTGGGTTACATGAATCTTAAGGTCTCTGCAAAAGGACCTCAACATAACAACATGTCTGCTTGACCCTGCTAAAAAATGTCGATAGGCTTTTGCCTTGGGTCGCAATATACATTTCATAGCAGACTAATCGTTCTAATAGAAAAAATGTTTGTCATACAAACCGGGTGAACACATCCCACAAAACTGCAAAACACAGTTTCCTAGAATAACATACTTGTGAATAACATTGAAACTTTCAGTGGTAAGGCATCTCCTCGACCAGAGGTTAACTATACAACCTTTAAAAACCCGGCCCGCACTAAGGCTGAAACACGTCTACCTCACTTAACAGTGAACCCCGTGGCTGAACTGTGTTCTGACCGCGATGGTCAGAAATAGCTATCGACGATTTCATTGGTCAAGCTCGACCAGTGAAGTTATCTTACCAACTAATCTTGCTCAAGATCTTTAGCTATTCTTATATTACTGTTTAAAGTGCTAGCTCACGTTAAACACAGGCCCCCCGGTGACATGTCGTCACGATCAGAGAGAATCTTTCGCATCATGCGAACAAAGTACCAAGAGCGTTAACGAGACCAAAAGACATAAAATTAAATGAGAACAATCCCAAAGGTGTTGCGACAGCAGTAAAAGATTTTGCTGTGTTCGATAAGGGAAAGTGCCAATAACCTTTTGGCAAATCAAATTTACTGAAAAAAGTAGCTGTAGAAAGTCTATCCAGGAGAGAATCTAACAAAGTCAGAGGTACAGCGTAGAAAACAGCATTAAACTAGTCAAAGCATAGCTTCAAGATGATTGCACTTTACAAAACAATGACCTTTAAGATATACAACATTATTAGCCTCATCATAAGTACCAATGGGAAACAAGACCTCCTGTACATGATTAGTGGAAAGAAAACATTCACGACCCTGCAAAGGAACAAGTATGAAGTTTTTATGTTCTTTACATGGTGTAATACGACCTGTAGCACCTGAAAAAAAAAAGAAATAATATTGTTAAAACCACCACACTACCCAATGTAGTGACTAACACATACCACATGAAATCATGGTTTGTCAGCATCTGAAAGAAAAAAGCTGAAGCAATATTATTATCCATGAAGTTCCTTCATGAAAAAGAAGAATCATATAGTAAAAAGACAATGGCAAAAAGGAAAACAAACAGCTTCTGAACATGTCCTCCAGGAGATACCTGAAATAGATAGGATGATAGAAGAACAATGTGCTCAAGAACGCATTAAAATCTGTGTGGTGCGGAATCATGTATCAATTGTACGTCAAGACAATGGTCTCGAAAGGAAGCACCGTTGTCAAGATCAACAACCATGCGTGCATCCACATTTGAGTAAAAATAAATAAGTGCTTTCCTATCATTGAAACTGTTGATAGGCAAAAGACGTACAAATTTTACGTCAGCAGTGAACTGGAAAAAGTTATCCAGTGCCTGCCATGTAGTGCCTTGTGGCAGATTTCGCACTAGAACGGTGCGTGAGTATGCACTTTTACCACCATAAGGCATCCCACTTTCACGAAACTGTGAGCAGGGGTGGTAAGCACCCTTGGTGAAATGAGAAACATGGTCATTTATCTTTCTTGTGGATGTTGTATCTTTATTGTATGATGTATCATACTGATTGAACTGAGTATGATACCTATCCCCATTCGAGACTGTAGGCTTGGAGCATGTCGTAGACGACAGCTTATAATGTATAGTTAAACATTTTTTCAGATGTAATGGGTCTAGTATGATCAGGTAAGTTTCTACTATCCGTTATATCAACATTAAGTGCACCAGTCTGACTGCTATTAGAAAATTTTGTGTCACCTTTGACGACCTCATTTGCACTCTTAAGAGTAGATGCACTGTGAGCATGCATGCTGTTTACACTGAGGATGCTGAACAGTATTATTAGTTCCATTTGAGCATGTCATGACAGACTGCCCGGAAGGCCCAGTCAATGCTTTCCCAACATCAGCATTGACTGTCTTTTGAAGACAAAACTTTGTATAGCGATCCTGATCAAAATAAATTGAACCAATATGAACGACATCGGTCACGTTAGGGTTACATTCAACGAACTGGTCTGTACTTTTACGACTCAGATCCTGTAAGTTTGCGTTGTGTTTAGTATTTATGTTTGGCTTCAGACGCCCAGATGTAACCTGATCCTGTTGATAATGGAAAACTTTTTTCTCCGTCAGTATAGGATGAGCTGTTAAACAGTTCGTCACCCCGTTTTTACTGTTGTTGGCAAAGTGTTCGGAGTGAGGGAGGCAAGGGGAAGTAACCCACCACGAAAAAGCAGAAGACAAATTAAAATAGAAGAAATCAGAAAACAGAAGAAGCATGCCCGAAAACTGTTCAAAAACGCAGTTGCCGCAGAGAAGGAAGGGTTACGACAGGTTTGGGAGCACCTGAAAGGCCAACATAATGCCCTTTGTAGAGCAGAAAGGTTGTGCAGGAAGAAAAGGAAGACTCGAATGGATAGGGAAAGATTCTTCAGGGAGCCCTTCAAGTTTGCCAAAGAACTGTTTGAGCAGCCACGGTCGGGTACGCTAAACATCAGGAAAGAAGACCTGGAAGAACACCTTGGAATGACATATTCAGATGGTCGCAAAGATGAGCCGCTCAGCAGCATGGCAGGCCTTAAATGGCCGAGTAAGCCAGGAGCTGAATTTAACACCAAGCCCCCAACGGTGCAAGAGGTAGAAAGCATTGTCCAGAAAGCTCGATGCAAGTCAGCTCCAGGTCCTAATGGTGTTCCATATGTGGTGTATAAGAGATGCCCTGAGGTGCTCAAACGACTGCTTCGTTTACTGAAGAGTGCGTGGAAAACCCAGCTTGTAAGCAAGGAATGGAGAAAGGCGAACGGAGTCTACATCCCGAAGGAGCAAAATTCCACAGACATCAGTCAGTTCAGGCCAATCTCACTACTCAATGTGGAAGGGAAGATATTCTTCTCAGTGATGGCGAAAAGACTCACTACATACCTCCTGGCAAATGGGTACATTGACACTACCATTCAGAAAGGAGGTATCCCAGGTACACCAGGATGTCTAGAGCATGCCACAATGATATGGGAAGCAATCCAAAAGGCAAAGTCTGACAGAACAAACCTCCATGTAATCTGGTTGGATTTAGCGAATGCTTATGGATCCGTTCCACACCAGATGTTGTGGCAGGCCCTAGAAATGTATCATGTTCCACAAGAGATTGCAGCAATGCTGAAGCTGTATTTCGCAGGGTTTGCTGTCAGATTTTCAACCAGAGAGTACACAACGAAGTGGATTGGCCTTGAAGTTGGAATTGCGATGGGATGTACCATCTCTCCGATACTATTCGTGATGGCTATGCAGGTAATCCTCAATGCGGCTGAAGGAATGGCTATAGGTCCAAAGCTCGGTGGAATGTGTCTCATGCCACCGCTCAAAGCATTCATGGATGACACAACAATTCTGACATCAGATGAACATCAGGCCCGGAGGATGTTAGCACGCCTGGATGAACTAGTCAGCTGGTGCAGAATGAGCTTCAAACCCAAGAAGTCGAGAAGCCTATCAGTCAGGAAAGGGAAGATAGCAGAGGTCATATTCACGGTTTCCAACCAAAGAATCCCTACTGTCATTGAGGAACCTGTTAAAAGTCTTGGCAGGGTGTACGATGCCTCATTAAAAGACTCAAAGGCAGTGCAACAGACAATAGAAATGGCAGACAGAGGGCTACAGATCATAGACCAAAGCAGACTCCTGGGGAAGTTCAAACTGTGGTGCCTCCAGTTCATGTTGATACCAAAGTTGCTGTGGCCACTGCTTATATATGAAATAAGCACAAGTACAGTGGAAGCCATAGAGCAGAAGGTCAACAAGTTCATGAGAAAATGGCTAGGAGTACCACCAGGTCTGTCAGATGTAGCACTGTACTGCAAAAAGTCAAAACTTCTGCTTCCTTTCAAGTCAGTTGTTGAAGAGTACAAAGTTGGAAAGGCAAGGCTTGCAATGATGCTACGCGAGTCAGCTGATGACGTGGTTAAGTCCATTCAGCCCACACTGAAAACGGGAAGGAAGTGGAAAGTGGAAGAAGCTGTTGATGCTGCCCAAGAGTCACTCAAACTGAGGGAGGTAATCGGATACACACAAACGAATAGACGGGGATTTGGTCATGGAGACATCCGCTGGTGGTCCAAGGCATCAAGCAGGGAGCGCAGAGACATGGTAGTTCAGGAGATACGAGAAGCTGAGAATGATAAGAGGTTGCAAAAAGCAGTGCAGCAGGTCCAACAAGGCCAATGGACTACATGGGAAGGAGCCCTGCAGAGGTCCTTGACATGGAATGATATATGGCATATGGCACCTCTTAGGCTCAGCTTCGTTGTCAGATCACTGTATGACCTGCTGCCATCGGCCACCAACCTTGTGAAATGGGGAAAGTCGGATGATGAGCAGTGCCCCCTGTGCCAGGGGAGGCAGACACTTGAACACGTGCTCTCAGCGTGTAAGGTGTCATTAGGGCAAGGGCGATACACTTGGCGCCATAACAAAGTGCTAAATGAGCTTGCTGCGACAATAGATCTGGCAAGAATGAAGGCGAATAGCAAAGTCCGGCCAGACACCGCAAACACATACTTTCTGAGGGCAGGAAAGTCAGCACACCCCAAACCGAATAAACCTGGTAGCAGTTTACCATCTCTTCTTGATTGTGCAAATGATTGGGAGATGGCGGTAGACCTACCTGGACGAGGGGCATATCCAGAGAGTATCCGAAAATCGCGGAGACGGCCGGATATAGTGCTTCATTCTGCAGCAACGCTTCAGGTCATACTGATTGAACTGACCGTGCCATTTGAATCCAGATTAGATGAGCAACATTCGTTCAAAGCGGCCAAGTATAGTGATCTGGCCGCGGATCTGAGACACGATGGGTTCACTGCAAGGGTCATGGCTGTTGAAGTGGGCGCAAGAGGGCTTGTGGCTGCATCAGTGTATGATCTATTGAAACTGTTGGGGCTGAGGGGACAGTCGAGAACAAGGGCCCTGAAGAGGCTTAGTGAAACTGCCGAAAAGGCATCAGGCTGGCTGTGGAACAACCGCAATGGGGAATGGAGATCGTAACAATAAACGCTGCGGTACAGAAAACACCAGGAATTTTTCTAAGTCCACAATACGCTGAGGTTTGTGGTGGACTAGTGAACGGGCTGCGACTCAGGGGCGACAAGCGGTGTATACTATAAGGGGTGTCAGTATCAAAAGTCCAGTGGGGAACGCGCAGTGGCGACTCGTTGACTTCGCGCTGGTGTCTCAGTGTGTGCGACGGAACGAACGGAATAATTTGTCTTCTCTTTGTTACTTTCACAATTGCCTCCACGGCTGGCGGAGTTGTGGAATTTAAAGTTGCTACCATAAGTGAAATGGGTTCATTTTCGATGCAAGACAACAGGAAGCTGAGACGCTTGGGAGTCATGACCCAAGTGGGCCCGCCCCCCTTAGAGTGTAAAGGAGTATATAGGGCCGAAACACTTGTCGGACGGGGGGACTTCTTCTGATGATCAGATTGCTTCCTGTTGTATCGCTCTGTAAAGAGTTTCCTATCATCACTGAGCTGTTAAACAGTTCGTCACCCCGTTTTTACTGTTGTTGGCATGTCACCAAGAAGATGTCCCAGATACGGCAGTATTGTTTCGTCCGTGGCCACCGTCATGACAGTGATCATAATGGAAATTGTATCTGTCTAGAAAAGAGGTTTCTTTTCTTTACTAGGGCGAGATGACCCGTTAACATCACCCCTGGTATTGTTTGTATGTTGCACATCACCTCTGTTGTCGCCCGAGGGTGCCAAGAGTGAATGCTTTAAAACGATATCTAACAAGCCATCAACCCTATTTCGTAACTTAATAATTTCACCATTTTTCCGTGAGAGTTCCTCACCTTGCCTGGCATTTACCTTTCTGAGTTCAACCGTTCTACTTTTTTCTTCATGCAATAAAGTATCAGATGCGACATTTTTTTTCTTATACTCATTTTCGAGTTGCACATAAGACTGTTCTTTGTTATGGATCGCTATGTCCTTTTCGTGAACAATCGATTCAAGACGCGTGATCTCCAACTTTAACTCCTGAAGCTGAGGGACATGAGACTGAGTTTCCTGTAGTATCCTCGTCTCTAATTCTACTTCTCTCATGGCTCTCTTTTTCCTTGCCATTTTCTTCAATCTCCTCTTATGTGCTTCCTCAATATGTGGTTGTAGTCGGGCAACTTGAACCATAAGTCCCTGAATCTGAGCAACCTGTGCCTGAATTCGTGCTGTCAAAGCCTCCTTTGCTTTAAAAAAATTTGGTTTAAGACGAACAAGCTTATCTGATAAATCATGACTGTGCTTGGTAAGTTTCCTCTGATAGGCTGCGGCGCTATCTTGCGAAATCTTCAATGTGAGTTCCTGAACCTCAGAGTCTAAAGTTTTATTCTTCTCCAAGACAGTCTCTAATGACGCCTTAGAATTTTCAAGTTCCCCTTGCAACGATCTGAAATTCGACCTATCAATATTGCCTGCAATTTTAGTGCCATCAACTCTTTGTCTAAATTATCAATTAACTTCTCTCTGTTTGCAACAACTTCCAATAACTCATCTTCTCTCCTATACAATCTCTCTTCCATAGAAATATTATTACATCCCCCCTTCTCGACCTTTTCTAGATTGTCCATGATAAAACTCTAAAGAGCTGGTCCTTGTAATCCAAACTCCTTACCTTGCCTGAGAAAATATTCCACGGCAGACATATTTCTCTAATATTGTGACTCCAAATTGGCCAATATTAAATCAAACGATATATATATATATATATATATATATATATATATATATATATATATATATATATATATATATATATATATATATATATATATATATATATATATATATATATATATATATATATATAATGTGAGCAGTATCAGCAACAATTATTTGACCACTCAAAATCAATCAAATGCGTGAAATTATAGATGTTATTGTAGGAGCAAAAAAAAAAATAGAGATACAAGATTACAGAATACAGTGAAAGAGCCAACTCAAGATAATAGCAATGATTAAACAAGGCAGAAATTTATGAATTGAAGAAAAATGAAAATAAATTTAGCTCTACCACACTTATGACAATACAAACACACTTTCACAACATATATTACATCCAATAACTGAGGGATAACAAGATGAGACGAACAAATTTACAAACAATAATGGAGAATAACTAAATAAAATACAATCAACTTGACTTACTTACTACTTACTTACTTAGTCGTTCCCCTTCTACCATGAGGTGTAGAGGTTTGGAAGAGAGAGCGCCAGGCTATCCTATTGGCTGTCTTCCTTCTGGCCTGGTTCCATTCTAGTCCTCGGTCCTTCAAAGATTGTCTAATGTTGTCCTCCCAGCGGACTCTGGGTCGTCCTGAGGGTCTGGATCCCTGGCTCTTTGTTTCCCATGCTTGTCTAACTAAATAAACTAAATAAAATACAATCAACTTGACAACAATTACAAACTTACAAAATTACAGGACCTTCACAACTAGACAAATAATGAATCTGGTTAATTCACTCAAGGCAGTAACACACAGCTATGTTCGCCGGCCCCTTAAGTTGAAAAAATCAGATGCAAAAACTAAAGAACGCCTACGAATTCACGACCGTCAAAGAGGTATAATGAATTCATAGGTCCCACCAACCAACCCGCCTAATACATAAATATGCAGATACAAAAATACATATAACATGAAAGAAAGAACTCTGGCAAAAGAGATGCTTTAAGCCACACACTGCATTCATCAATAAATTTACTTATCTGTATTTTCTAGCCAAAAAAAAGATCCTTCTGGCATCCGCCTCCGCCTCCGGAAACGACGATCCAAATACAGTGTGTTGACCAGGGTAGGTTTAGAATAGCTTGCAGCCGATACACATCGCCATTTTGAACAAATTTTCTGCAAATTCAGAAAATGAAGTTCACCGACTTAAAAAAAAAAATTCTCCTGACATCACTGGACGAGATTTTGTTCAGGATCCCGACTTGAGGCCCACAAATGTACTGTTGCGTGTCTTTTATATATATATATATATATATATATATATATATATATATATATATATATATATATATATATATATATATATATATATATATATATATATATATATATATATATATATATATATATATATATAATATATATATATATATATATATATATATATATATATATATATACTGTACTGTTATTATTGAGTAACCGACTGGTTACCTTGGCCAAGATCACCGCTGGGGTAGAACCTGTAGACACCGCAAACAGCCAATATCGAATTGAAGTAGTAAAGCCACAAAAGGCGAAGTGGACGAAATATATATTATTTTATTGACGATAAACGCTGCTCCACATGCATTATCGTAAAAGCCACTATACCAAATGGCATAACATATGCAGTCGTCGATATAACTCTGTACAGTCAGTTCGTATCTAGAACACTGTCCTTTTCAATCTTCAACGTTTTATTAAATCAGTTTCACTCGACATTAAGAATCCATACTCCCTTTACGAAGATAGCTAGATACACCTCACAAAAGATCTTGGTGTACTAGTGATGGAACAACATAGGGATGTAGAACAATAATATATATTTCATGAGCTCAAACTTTTGCGTCCACTCGCCATGACACACACACACACCGAAGTCCTTGCAGACGATCTCTGCCTTCTGCATTCCTAGTTTTCACGTCTGCCAATCTACACCAGTGCAATGACGTCACTTCCTTTATTAATAAATGACTCCGTATAAAATGAACAAACAAGGAGCTCTGTTGAGCTACCTAATGATATCGACACAATCGTTATGAATTTTAATCATAACAACCAGTTTGTTGTACTTGCTGTTGAATGTCAGTTCTTGTTGGTGATTATTTCCTACCATATGTTGTCCATATCTATTCGTTCGATAATTAAGAAAATTTCTCGGGTTTTATCTTGACAACCATATAGACAACTATGAAATTGAAATAAACTTAACATGATATCTGATAAAACAAAAGAAGAATTTGGAAAAGATAAATGGTAGCAACTCTGAACAAATAAAAACAAAGGGTAAACATTAGACGATAGAAAAGATAAATGGTAGCCGCTAAAGACAAAAGTGGTCATCCTCACGATACTGCACACAACTACGGAATGTACGACCCGGAACGACTCGAGTGTTTATTTTTATTGTGTGTCACCTCCATTGGATCCTGTACTGGCAACTAATGGCAGCTATCAGAAATGTCGGCCAAATAACAACGTTTTAGCATGTAAAAAATGGTGTTAGGCAGGGATGTGTGCTGTTACATGATCTGTTCAATCATGACTGTGAGAATATAATGAGATTCTAGAGGACAAGCGAGGAATAGTTGGTGGACATAATAAAACAACTTGAGGTACGCTTAAGACGAGACAGTCTTTATAGCAAAAATTGACACGGAGCTGTGACAGAAAGTGAAAATAAAGGCCTCAGCCTTAAAAGCAAAAAGACAGAATGATCGCCTCAGAGAAAATGGCTTCCCCGGAATGCACGATCAAAGTAAATGGAACAGTTTTAAAACGGGTCTATAAATTCAAATAACAAGGCACGTTAATAACAACAGATGGAAGATGCATCTCAGAAGTTAAGAGCAGAATAGCTCAGGCAAATACAGCATTCTATAACATGAAGAGTATTTTATGCAATAATTCTCTGCCATTGGAAGTAAGAAAGAGAGTTCTTCATTGTTATATAGAACCAATCCTGACAAATGGGAGTGATCTATGGATATTAGTAAACAAAAACGGAAAGCACTAGAGGCCTTAGAGATGTGGTTTTACAGAAGAATGTTAAAAACACACTGGGCAGCTGAAAAGAGCTATGAGGATGTGCTAAAAGAGGCCAATGCGCAAATGAAACATATCCTTCATGTTATAAATAGTACCGGAGACTGGAAGCTATGGAGAAACATGATCCCCTATGCCAGCAGGCATGGTACTTGAAGAAGATCACCTCCATGGCTGTCAGATTCAGAAGCTTAGTCGGTGTCTAGTAGACAGCAGAAGAATAGCTATGGTTGTTGTCGGTAATAAATGTGTGAATACGACAATAAACAGAGCGGGAAACCCGAGACCTATGACTAGCACATAAAATCTGGGACATAGCAAGCACTCGTAAGTAAGACAGTAAATGAAGGACACAGCACGACAAACAAGTAACTGGAGTGATGGACATTCTCAGGATTGAAACTAGTAACAAAACAAAAAGTCTGTGGAAGTCTGAGACGAGACAAAAGTCTGAGTGAAGTCTGAGATGATAGATGAGTTATGGTGTTGAATGTGGATAGAGTGATTTATAGTTATCAAGAGTAAAGAACAGATACTGACTCTCCATCCTGTAACGCAATGACTATTTTTTAACAACTGTAACACTGCCTCTCTTCTTGGAGATAAGGTTTAGTACACATTAGTGACTCCACAAACAATCAGGTATAGTAAGGATAGAAAGGGAAGTCTGACCCACTAAAAAATGTCTAGTTTATTAACAACCAAAATAAGAACCAGGGATAAAGCCAAATCATCAATCACACAAAAAACACCCAAACAACATAAAGCATGTATCAATGCAAGATACTGTCAAGGCTAGTAATCGAAATGATAAATGTGCAGATATAAACTCCCAAGATATTGGATGAATATGCTGCTAATTCTATCAGCTGGGAACCCTGAAATAATGAAGTTCCTACCTACATAAACTAAATCGCCGACTTCGTATTGTCAGCCCACACTATTACATTTACTAACTTTCCCTGGCCACCGTTTATTAAGAACTCTTTCCCTCTCAGCTACTTATTCTTGAGTGCACTCTCACAATTAAACCTGCAACGTTGGCACGCGTGCGCTTATACTCCACTGGGATCACAGCCGTCGGAGAAACGCTGACCCTCCCTTCTTCGGGTTTTTCTGTGACAAATCCGAAAGAATTATAACCCCGCTGTATCCACCACTGGAAGAAATCTTGGGCCCAAGGCTAGGCCACTACCCAGACAAGGTGCTGTAGATCTAAGATAAAACCCCGAGGTAATCAATGCGTGCACTTCACATTTAATGAGACGCTGAAGGTAATCCCTCTACTTGTACAAAGGCCCGCCACTCTTGGGAAGGCGGGAGCAATTATTTAAAAGGTGAAATGCATATGACGCCTGTGGAGCAGGGCGCTCCATTTGCTTTGCGAGTAGGCGTTGGCAGTTGTATCCAACAAGGGGGAAATTAACCGACTGGACCCATAATAAGGAGTCGGACTGAAGAACCACAATTGCAGTACGACGAGGACTACCCCGATGTTAAGGGGTCGCTGATTTATCCGGCCTTATAGGAAAACAGGAAGGTAATTTCAAGCTTATGACTCAGAACTCTGTAGGAGGTGACCAGGTGTTGCTGTAATAAAACAGATTCTTAAAAACACTTATCATCTAGCCAAATAAATCATAACATGATGCAACATTAAACAAGGTCAATGCCTACACAGGTACAGTTTAACTTATATACAACCCGTCCCTTCTCAGTATTATCTGCTGTCCAGGGCTGACCTGGTTTCGCAGTTTACCTTTTCTCTCCCCTGCTCACCGATCGGTCAGCAAACGAACACACAAGTAAAAGCCGGGTGGGCTACTGCCAACATCGCAACTTTGCGTAATCAGGTTTCCCGCGACTGGCGCTGGGAGGGTTTTAGGCATGTAAACAAACCTTGCCGTTAGCTGGTGCAGAAATGACCTTATAACATATGTCAGTCTGGCCTAAAATACAATCTGGCTGCCTGTCGTAGATATAATCTATATACATTTACAAGCGTCTATATAAGGCTGCTGTTGGGAAATCTTTAACTGAGTTTTTTTTCTCTCTAACCAGCGACACTCGAGCTTTCCAGCTCTTTTGGCCCAATGACATGTCATTGCGAGGCTGGGGGGTCAGTGGACTTTCCTTCCAACCCGGTAATGAGCTTCGCTCCTTCCCTTCCACACGGGATTTATGTGCAGGAGTCGTTCAGGTTATTCAGTCAAATTTCCGGTCGTAAACATTCCTTCAAACGCTGACGCCCGGGTTTAAACCATGAAAACGTGGTCGCCAGTACAACGCCGTAGCCATTACACCAGGGCGGCTCCCATTTAACTGAGTTACAAGTAACCATACAGTACACAAGTAATCAATTAACACAACTTTACAGATAGAAAAGTTATATACTAGAGAGGCCGTAAAACCAAGAAAAAAACTTATTGTTACACTCTGTGTTAAAAGAATTCCCTACACCTAACGCTTACTCGGATAGTTACCCTTAGGGACACAATTATATATATATATATATATATATATATATATATATATATATATATATATATATATATATATATATATATATATATATATATATATATATATATATATATATATATATATATATATATATATATATATATATATCATGGTTGCTACGTCCTTGGTTGCTCCTTGGATCTCCACTGTTTCTGTGGTGTATTGATCTGGACGCACCAGGTGAAAGCTCACGACTGAGTCATAATCTAAACCTGTATCATAAAGGCACCTAATGGTGACCCCGTTACATACAACATCTTCACACACTGGGGGGTGATAAGGTTCCTGCTGTCCAGTAGGTTTCACCTTTAATCCCTGATTCCCCGTTTTCATAGCAGCGAAGGTAGAAGGCTTCTTAGTACACACTTTGGTGTCATGAGTGTTCCTCTTACACCATTTACACCATTTATTTCCCTGAGGGAAAGTTTTTCTTTCACTGAATTGCGGGTTTCTATCGCGTTGGTCAAAACTTGGCTTATCATAATAAGCTTTACCTTTATTAAACTTGTCCCTATGTTCAAATTTAGGTTGGTTTTGGTTTTGTGGGGCTTTATTATGGTCCATAGACTTCTTCTTTATGCTTGCCATCTCAGACTGGGCTGCCTGATATCTTTCAGCCACATTTAAGATCTTCCCCAGTCTCTCAGCACCCTGTTCCGTGAGAAATTTTCTCAGGTCTGGAGCCATGGACTCTCTTAACTACTCAGTCATTATCATTTCCCTTAAATCTTGGGTTTTCCCCAGAGCAGTCCATTTCTCCAGGTATGTCTCCAGGCGTGCAGAGAACTGGTGATAAGTCTCCCCAGTCAGCAGTTTGGCATTTCTAAATTTCTTCCTATAAAATTCGCTATTCTTCTCATACCTAACTAGAAGAGCTTGCTTAAGAATGTCATAGTCATCTTGATCATCTTTGCTCAGCTTGGCAAATACCTCATATGAGGTCCCCCTAAGCCTCTGGGATACCTTCATACTCCATCTTTCTTTCTCTAACCCATACATGGTAGCTAGTCTTTCAAAGCGGCTTAAAAATGATTCAATATCATCATCTTTCTCCACAAATGGGTTAAATGAAACCCCATGGCTGAGTTTGAGGAAACCTGGCTTGCAGCAGAGTCGGAGGTGGATGGGCTATTTCCATTTTCAGAAGCATGACCTTGCAACTCTAACTCCCTTAGTCGTAGCTCATGTTCCCTTTGGAGTCTTTTATCTTCTTTCTCAGTTTCCAATCTCCTTTCTTCTTTCTCCCTTTCAGCCTCCAATCTCCTTTCTTCTTTCTCCCTTTCAGCATCCAATCTCTTTTCTTCTTTCTCCCTTTCAGCCTCCAATCTCTTTTCTTTTTTTCTCCCTTTCAGCCTCAAGTTTCTTCGCCTCAGCCTCAAGTTTCTTCTCCAACTGCAGCCTCTTGATCTCAGCCTCTCTCTCAGTCTCTAACTTCTTAGCCTCCCTAGCATCTTCTAATAAAATTCTTTTCTCCTCCGCTAACCTATCAGCTTCTAATTTCTTGGCTTCCCGGGCATCTTCTCTTTCTCGTTCCATATATTTATCACATTCAGCTGTGACATAAGCAATCAGACCTTGACCTTCCATCCCCATTTCTTTTGCAGCGTGCACAGCAGCAGATCTGAATTTGGCTAAGTCTGCCATCTTATTGTTAACAATATAATGATCTAATGTTATCAAACTACTTTAACTAGTTAACCAACACAAAACAATGGGCACTGATACCTCAAACCACTCTCAAATTATTTTTAATTTCCTACTTTTTTTTTTAAATCCCGAAGCGAGCTACCCAATATATGTGGTGGGTTTAGATGTTATGAATGATGGTGTTATTGTTATAGTGTAACTGAGTGAGGTCAAGCTGTGAAGGCCTCTGTCTAATAGATGATAAGGTTGTGTTCTCAGAGAACCTTTCTGCTACCACCCTAAGATCTCACTCAGACTTATTTTTGACTAGTATGTCTGACAGCTTCGTCTAATGTCTAGGGTAATGAAATTGTGGTATAATAAAATGACAACAAATACACTTAAGAACTCTATGAAAAGTATTTAACAACACCCTGAGTTAAGTTTAAAATGTGAAATCTTTTTTTCAATTTATTGTTCCAGTATCACAATTTTGTGTATACCGGAATATTGAACTCAAAATAATAATTCAAAGTATTTACATAAAATTAATTCAATTTATAACTGAGTATATTCTTATTCACAACTGTAATTAAATGTGTAAATCTGGAACAGTGTCAAGTTATTCTTGCTCCTATGAATGGGTATTGATTACAAGAACGTTTGTCTTCATCACAATCTGAATGATCTAATACACATTTGGGAACTGAGAGTAGTTGAGTTTGGTATATCAAGTGCCCGGAGACAATTTCTTAACTGAGTGGTGCCTGGTATGCAGAATGAATCTTGGTTAGATCACCAGCCTCCAGTGCCAAGTAAGGATTCTGCTCTTGCAATATAACACGGAGGCACACAGTCGATACTGCCTCAATTCTTTAGATGCAGAAATATAGACAGGTATAGGTTGACCTGGGCTCATTTTGAGTCATAGATGAAACCCTGAAACGATATAAATGTGTCCTACTCAACCTCTCATATACTCTCTCTTTCCCTAACTACTAAACATTTTTAATCAGATTCAGACTCAGCATGGTAACTAAACAATTAGTTAACGTTCTTAATTGGTTGTATACCCCATTCATGGTCAAATAAACTTCAAACTACAGTTTGACACTTTCCTTGACAAAGGAAACATTTTAAGTTAATAATATCAAGTCATGTACAATCACGGTGACTTGCTATAGAAGACAGCCAGTGGTTTGCCTGGTCTTATGTCATAATACTGTACAACAATTTCCCCATTAATATTTAATTTTTTCTTTCTCCCAAAATGTCAGAAAGCCTGTCTGGCTTTTCTACAACATGTTAATATATTTCCTAACAACTCTGTGAAACAACACAAAGTTTGATGTTGACTTCCCTCTAGATAAACGTCTGCCCACATAATTTTCATACATATTCAATAATACATACATAATAATAATATAATGGTGATATAAATGTTTTCTTTCTTACCGCATCAGAGAAATATTAACACTAATAAGTTTGATTTGCGATAAATATGGTCAAATTCAGATCGCTTGCTGGTGCAGATCAGCAAAGTCAAGATAGTACTATTATCTTGCTTGTAGAACAACTTTAGTGTAGAAAATTTCTTTTACAAGTGGCTTCGAACACTAACTACAAATTAGTTTTATCCCTCCGTTAGTATATTAGTCTCCAGCCAATCAGGGACTGTTTGGCTTCTAGCGTCTTTTTATTCAAAACTGAACTCAATTTTCAAATCTTGGACTAACTTCCCCTCTATCCCCACTACAGGGCAAACTGAGAAAGATTCAAGTCTGTTCGTCCATCTGTCTTCGTCAATATCTCAGTTATATCCTACAAGTTTATAATTCTGACAAGTAATTAGTGATCATGTTGCTGTCTTGTTGCGTGCATATTTTGACGCACATTTTACAAAAATCGATATGGCTATTTAATATGGGAAAAATATAGACATTCATTCATTTGTGTATGAAAATGCTGTCTATGGTAAAAGCGAGATAATCCATGTTTGATTCACCCTTTTGATTATAGGAGTAATCGTTCTGGATATTGATCCAGCGCAAGGATATTGCGCTTGCGTTTGTACTTATTTTTTAGGGCCAGAAAATATATTAATTTGCTTATTGTGTTTATGGCCTGAATTCATATGTATTACATATTATTAGTACAAGTAGAATCAGTCCTATATTCTATATTTTGGATTGGTAGGAGGGACTAGATTCTTGTATTCCGGTCTAGCGGAAGTATGAGTTGTCTTGACAAGTCGTGATGAGTTCCGATGTACCACTTACAAATGGCGGGGTACGTTTTTCAAGAGCTGGTCCTTTCGTCAGAAAAAAATGTCTTACGACATGGTTTTTCTTCTGAAGGAGATGGTGTCTCTACGATAGTTTGTGTTAGAGACTCTCCTTATGTCAGTATATAGATGATTCGGACTCCAGATAAACCCAGCTCCTATTTTTGATGATCTCTCGTCGGTTAGGCCTAGCTTGACTTTTGGTGCTTCGTTATGCTAGTGTCGTGTTTGTATCGACGAAGATGACAGATTTTCCTGCAGCGGTTATGGCTACGTGAAATTATCCTGATCTCCGTAGGGCTGTATGGAAACATTTATGAAATCCTTTATATACCCATTATAAATTAACTCTGGCTTATATTCTCCTTCCTATGAATGAGTGAACGACAACTCAGGGAGGCAGCCATGTTGGATTTCGGTCATCATATGTTTTGATCACTGCCAAGAGAACAGATTATTTATCTTATTATCGGACAGTGACAGGGAGATCTCAATCTTGCTAGAAACCCCCTTTCGTGGTTTCATAATATATACTACAAACTATGGACGTCAAGTAACTTTAGTTATTTATCGATTCGCCTTCACTGACGCGTTTAGTCAGATAGGGGAATGTGGCCATAATGTATCATGACATTGAACTTTTGATGTACTGCCCATTATTTCTGAATGTGTCATGACTTCAGATCTGCTATGTATACCTACAAATTGATATGTCAACGAACCATGATGTACTCGTATGTCCCAGTGTGTACGTCTGAATAAATTGAGTAAACTAAGATTCCAGCAGTCTGCATTGGTGCCTTGTAGACACAAGTGTGAGTGGTTATATTGGTCAGCACACGAACAGTACACCATTCGCGGTAATCACACTCTACACTTCTACTTCATACATACACCATCCTGCGTCGGCTGAAGTGACCAAGTTTAGGGCCTGCTTCCCCTGGAGCCTTTGCCTTCCCTAACTCAGGACTAGGGTGAGTTACCCATTTACAGCTGGGTAGACTGGAGCATGCCTGATCTCAACAACACACCACTCTTCCTTACAGAGCAGACAGACTGATACTTTACAGAGTGGAAAGAAGAAAAGAAACTTTACAGTGGCGAGCCAGATTCCTGGGTCCAGCTTACGCAGTTTTGTGTTGAGAATCACAGTTTACAGCTGAAAGAACATTTGTTTGAACACATCAACACCAGTAGGACAGCTATACAGTCGATGTCAGCTTGACCTGTATTACCGATAGGATGCTGTATCTAGGTCAGCGCTTGTTGACAGTTTTTCGCTGTACAGACAGTATTACACAGGACAGTGGTATCAAGTGTAGAAAATATCTGGAGCAGTATTGTTGACATTTCTCAACGTACAGAAGAATCACAGTGTTGTTGAACATAAAGTGCATAGTTCATCGTTGGATCTTCATATGCTCAACAGAGAAAAATTGACAGTGTAATAGTTTAAAATTAAATCTATTACTGAATAAAGTGGCAAGTTATTAGTATTAAAATAAACTGTGCCTGCTTTACAACACTATACCTGCAACACATTCCATTCATGACATAAATGATATTGTATGCTATATGCTATTTATGCTTACATGTTATTTGTTTATATGTGTAGGGGTTTATATGTTGCGGGCCTGGATGGGTGGTGACTAGAACAGGAAATACCGAGTGATATTGGTCTTGTTCTGGCGTTCGATAGGGAGCAATTTCTTAATTGAAATTTGCATGCAACATAGTTTGCAAATATTTGGTTAGTTGTGACGACTGTTTCATATTTGTATTTGTAACATTTTTTTGTTCTTTATTTTTGTTTGATTTGTTTGTATAATTGTAGGTCTCATCTTTCCTTTCATTTCAGTTTTTTACACCCTTATGTTTATACACTGTGGCGTTATTTGTCTTGTCATTTTATTATTGCAGTTATCATCACGGTTTCTGTGATCATTTTTTTCATTTCTCCTATTTAATTTAATTTGATCTCTGCAAATGTGTTCATATTGTCTTTTCTTGTTTGTCCTTTGTAATGTCTTTAGTTGACATATGACGTATAGTGGTATACACTGATAGTATAGTACAGATCAGTACTTTATGATTGTTATTGTTATAAAACAAAATGTACAAGACCTTTGTAAGGCTTGTCTCCCAAAGTGATTGGTAAAGGGAAATATTTTTTCCACAGGTACTCAAGTGATCTTTGATTACATTGAGGTATACAAGACCTTTGTAAGGCTTGTCCCCCACAGTATTTGAGATACAGTTATTGTTGTCCACAGGTACTCAAGTTATCATTGGTTATTATAAACCATACAAGTTTGGACTAAGACTAAGTCTATGGTATAGACTTGTCTCCCATTAACTTGAAAGAGGGTAATTTATTTACTTTTTCAGGTTTCTGATTTAAGAAGACAATATGTCTACATTAGATTATTTCATTGCACAAGGAAAATCTCTTGATAAGACTGGAAAAGACTTAGAACAATGGGCTGTTGCTCAATATGACAAAGCATTAGCTGCAGAAGAGAAAAAAATTGCTGCTGCTGTTGAAGAAAGAAAAGCTGCTGCTGAGGAAAAAAAAGCTGCGGCTGAGGAGAGAAAACTTCAAATAGAAGAAAAAAAAGCTGCTGCAGAAGAAAGGAAAGCCTTAGCTGAAGAAAAAAGATTAGAAAAAGAAGCTGATACTGCTGCTGAACTTAAGAAATTGCAGATGCAAGTGGAGGAAAGGAGATTTGAGGCAGAACAGAAGAAATTAGAAGCTGATGCAGAGCAGAAAAAATTAGAAGTTGCTGCTGCTGCAGAACAGAAAAAAGTAGAAGTTGCTGCTGCTGCAGAACAGAAAAAATTAGAAGTTGCTGCTGCTGCAGAACAGAAAAAATTAGAAGCTGCTGCTGCTGCAGAACAAAAAAAATTAGATAGAGAAGCTGAAGAGAGAAAAGCAATAAGAGAACATGAGTTTGAATTAGAGAAATTAAAATTGACATGTATGAGTAATGTTAATCAGGCATCTGGTGGTAATGGTAAACCCTTTGTGTACAAGGTCAAGGTACCAGCGTTTAACCCTACCAGTGATGACATAACATTTTGGCTTTCTAGATTTGAACGGGCTTGTCGATCTCATAATGTTGACAAATCACAGTATGTGAATCAGTTGTCTGAAAATCTAAAAGGGGAGTCTCTGCGTAAGTTATATTTTGTTGAAGAGGCCGACAAAGATAATTATGATGCTGTTAGGGCAGCTTTGATAAAGAGATATCAGCTGTCTGAGGAAGGTTACCGTCTTTTGTTTAAAACAATGAGACCTGAGGTAGGTGTAGAATTCTCAGATTTCATCTCAAAAGCACGAATTACACTTTCACGATGGATTGAATTATCCAAAACAGAGAAAACATTTGATGGTCTTACGGATTTATTGCTAAGAGACAAGGTCATGTCTTCTGTAAATAAATCATTCCTAGAGTTCTTACATGAGCGTAAACCTGGTACAATAAAGCAAATGGAAGAATATTGTGACCAGTATGCCACGGCACACCCTGACATGATTCTTAGTAACTCTAACATTAAAGAGAGTATGCCAGTTGCTTCGGCAACAGAATATAATCAGAATTACTCACACAAATTCCAAGGAGCTAAAAATAAATTTGATAAAAAGGTTAATTGGAATAAGTATCAAAACCAAGATAACCACTCAAATCAGAGTTCTTCTTCGAAGAACTGGAATCGGGCTGATAGTCCTCGACACGCGAGGGGTACCCATAATGTTAGAAATTCTCGGAAAGGGAGTAGCTATAGGAACTACCCAAGTGCTTCATGGAGACAAAAGAAACAATATTACAGGGATACTCAATATAATGAGCATGATGATTATGATCATGAATATTATGATTCAAACCCAAATAGGGGTTATAACAGAGGCAATAATAATTATAGAGACAATTATAACCGAGGTAGATCACAACACAAAAGACATGGTAAATCTTATTACCAGGCTAACTCTGCACAACAGGAGTTCCACGACACCGATAATCAGAATAATGATAAAAAAGATGCTAGAGCATCTGAGTGTTCGCAATGCAAAACATTATTCGATCCAACCACAGTGTCTACTTTAAGCTGCGGTCACCCACTTCCCGCTCTCCATGCGTCAATTGCGCATAATGGAAGGGGTGCTCTTGTCTTTAATAGGGGCCTAATAGATGGTACTCCGGTATCAATTCTTTTCGATTCGGGGTGCACTACCATTGGAGTGAGGCAATCACTCGTAAATCCTTCTCGAGCTACAGGCAATATAGTCAAATGTGTAACATTTGGTGGCACATTGGAGAAGTACTCCACTGCCATTATCAATATTGCTACGCCTTTCTTTACAGGAGAGGTGCAAGCATGTCTCTTGCCGAATCCGATCGCTGATCTTATCATCGGTCGCATTCATGGAGTGAAAGAATGCACTCCACAGCAAATTTCTAATTGGGAAAATGTTAATATGCAATCTGCTAATGCAGTAATCACTAGGGCTCAAGCTCTTAATATGCCACAATCTTCACATTCTGAAGATAATGATGCGCAGATCCAAGATGATCCCTTGGAGATTTCCCACGATTCCTTTATCAAACAGCAGGAAGATGATCCTACTCTAAAGAAATTCTTTACTCTGGCAACAAAAGGTGATCCGAATAAGGATACAAATCGTAAATCTTGGATTACGATGAAGAATGGCGTACTTGTACGTATGGTACAAGACTCCGCTAAGTCCATTCATTCTCAAATCCTTGTGCCTAAAAATATGAGAGTTAAAATCTTACAGCACGCTCATGATTCGCAGTGTGCTGGACATATGGGTTTTTCCCGTACTAAAGCTAGAGTTCTTCAATCTTTCTTTTGGCCTGCTGTGAATAAGGACATACGAATCTATTGTCGATCTTGTAAAGTATGTCAAGAGATTAAATCCAGAGGTCCACGCCATGATGCACCTATTCAGGCTGCAGACATTCCCATTCGGCCATTTCAAAAAATGGCGATAGACATCATTGGTCCATTTAAGATAAAGTCTGCTAGAGGACACCAATTTATTTTGACGTGTGTTGATATGTGCACACGTTGGCCGGAGGCTGTTCCTCTAAAGAGCATAACTACTGCTGATGTCGCAGATGCTCTTTGGTTAATATTTTCTCGTCTGGGGTTTCCAGCAGAAATATTATCCGACCATGGTACCCAACTCATATCGGATACCATGTCTCAAGTAATGTCGACTCTGAAGATAGAGAGATCGCTGAGTAGTATTTATCATCCTATGTCCAATGGGATGGTGGAACGTTTGAATAGAACTCTGAAAAACCTACTAGGTAAGATAACAGAAGATCATCCTCAGGATTGGGATAGGGTTTTACCCGCGGCTCTCTTTGCATATAGAGAGGTCGCCAACGAACATACAGGATTTTCTCCCTTTGAACTTGTCTTTGGCGCGAAACCGCGAGGTCCTATGTCCTTACTTCATGATCTTATAACTGCTGATAATATTGTCGATGACACAAAATCCTCTTATGAATATGTCATCGCACTTAGACACAAGATTATTGAAGCATGCAAATTGGCAACTGCTTCTTCTGAATTTGCGAAACAGAAGGCAAGGGAATTTGCCAATAAAAAGAGATGTTTGCGTCAACTTTGTCCAGGTGACAAAGCATTTGTCTTGCTACCTTGTAGGGAAAATAGACTTCTCATTTCTTGGAAAGGTCCGTACGATATAATATCAAAAGTTTCCGATGTTGACTATATCGTCGATATTGACGGGAAGCGTAAAACCTTCCACATCAACATGCTCACGGAATTCCATGAACGTCCTGATTATTTACAACCTGTTTTCCAGGCAACGGACGATTTTCCAGTCCAACATGGACAGTACTCATCTCTGTCAGTAATACAGGATGAGGAAACGAGTTTCTCGGATGTAAATTTACCTTTTCCAATGATTCCTCTTCACTCTAATGAATCATGGAAAGATGTTGCAATTTCTCCAGAATTATCTCCAGGAGAGCAGAAACAAGTTTCTACTATGTTAGAACAATTTCAGGATGTCCTTACTGACATTCCTGGTCAAACTGATGTCATTCAACATGACATTATTCTTACTGACCATAGTCCTATAAGAGTCAGACCGTATCCTATCCCGATACATTTTCAAGCACAGGTAGAGAAAGAGTTAGATGAGATGATAGAGTTAAAAATTATTGAACCATCCACATCAGCATATTCTTCGCCGATGGTTATAGTACGGAAAAAAGACAATAACATACGTCTTTGCGTGGATTATCGCAAATTGAATCAAGTGACTAAATTCGATGCTGAACCTATGCCTTTACTAGAAGAGCTACTTACGAGACTATCGAATTCTCACTTCTTTACTAAACTCGATTTGTCTAAGGGATATTGGCAAGTTCCACTATCCGAACACGCCAAACCGTTTACTGCTTTTTCGACGCCTAGGGGTCTATTCCAATGGAATTTCATGCCTTTCGGTCTTATGAACGCCCCTGCAACATTTGTACGCATGATGCGTCGAATCCTATCTCATCGCTCAGATGTCATTGCGTATCTTGATGACATCTGTCTTTTCAGTGATACTTGGAACGATCACTATAATGGTATAAATGAACTATTGTCTATCTTACGCGAGCATAACCTGACAGCGAAACCATCGAAAGCATGTATTGGTTTTAGCGAAATATCTTTCTTAGGACACCGTGTTGGTCATGGGTTCCTAAAAACAGAAGACCATAATACAAGTAAGATACTTAACATTTCTATTCCTAAGACTAAAAAGCAAGTACGAAGTCTCTTAGGTCTAATACAATTTTATGGACGATTCATCCCGAATCTGTCCTCCATTATGTCACCTCTTTCTTCCTTGCTAAAGAAAGGGTCTCCTAATGTAGTCCATTGGACTCAAGAATGTCAATCCTCTTTGGATAAGGTTAAAACTATGTTTTCTACTTCACCTATCCTAGTATTGCCTTCTAAGGATAAGACATTTATTCTTCGTAGTGACGCTTCATCCACCGGGATTGGAGCTGCACTAATGCAAGAGTACTCTGGAACTCTGCATCCTGTGATGTATATTTCTCGGAAATTAAATGCCGCAGAGAAGAATTACTCGGTCCTAGACCGTGAATTATTGGCTATGGTTTGGTCAATCCTTAAACTGCAAAGATTTCTTCTGGGCGCGCATTTCATTGTGGAAACTGACCAGAAAGCTCTTACGGCTATTCAGAGTAAAAATCTGAAGAGCGCGAGATCAACGCGATACGCGATTGCTCTACAGCCATTTCATTTTTCGGTGCGAGCTATCCGTGGGTCAGAAAATGTGATGGCAGATATTTTGTCTAGATGCCCACATGATTCATAACTGTTATACAACTTTGATACAGTTGTTTCTATGTTGAAATGTGTACACATATGTAATATATCATATATTGATTGTAACACTACTTAGCGGTTCATTGATATGTATTCACCGCTGATCTTTCAATGTTTTTCGTCTTTGATGATCATGATGTTAAGATATCTTAGATGGAATTTATGTATAAACTAATGTGGAAATTGTGTCATTGCTAATATTGTAGTATGCGTTGGTGACACCTCTCTGGAAATATTTATACTTAGAGAAGTACTTTCTCTAAGGTCATAAAACTTATGCTTATCATCTGCGCATTGTTATTGGTGCGTTGTGAGCCTATTGTATGTTGCTCCTAGATGTATTTCAAAAAAAAAATGTACCATTTTTTTTTTCCCGAGGGGTGTGGTAATCTGTTGCGTGCATATTTTGACGCACATTTTACAAAAATCGATATGGCTATTTAATATGGGAAAAATATAGACATTCATTCATTTGTGTATGAAAATGCTGTCTATGGTAAAAGCGAGATAATCCATGTTTGATTCACACTTTTGATTATAGGAGTAATCGTTCTGGATATTGATCCAGCGCAAGGATATTGCGCTTGCGTTTGTACTTATTTTTTAGGGCCAGAAAATATATTAATTTGCTTATTGTGTTTATGGCCTGAATTCATATGTATTACATATTATTAGTACAAGTAGAATCAGTCCTATATTGTATATTTTGGATGGGTAGGAGGGACTAGATTCTTGTATTCCGGTCTAGCGGAAGTATGAGTTGTCTTGACAAGTCGTGATGAGTTCCGATGTACTGCTTACAAATGGCGGGGTACGTTTTTCAAGAGCTGGTCCTTTCGTCAGAAAAAAATGTCTTACGAAGTGGTTTTTCTTCTGAAGGAGATGGTGTCTCTACGATAGTTTGTGTTAGAGACTCTCCTTATGTCAGTATATAGATGATTCGGACTCCAGGTAAACCCAGCTCCTATTTTTGATGATCTCTCGTCGGTTAGGCCTAGCTTGACTTTTGTGCTTCGTTATGCTAGTGTCGTGTTTGGTATCGACGTAGATGACAGATTGTTTTGCACCGTTTATGGCTACGTGAATTAACCTGATCACCGTAGAGCTGTATGGAAACATTTTGAAATCATTTATATACCCATTATAAATTAACTCTGGCTTATATTCTCCTTCCTATGAATGAGTGAACGACAACTCAGGGAGGCAGCCATGTTGGATTTCGGTCATCATATGTTTTGATCACTGCCAAGAGAACAGATTATTTATCTTATTATCGGACAGTGACAGGGAGATCTCAATCTTGCTAGAAACCCCCTTTCGTGGTTTCATAATATATACTACAAACTATGGACGTCAAGTAACTTTAGTTATTTATCGATTCGCCTTCACTGACGCGTTTAGTCAGATAGGGGAATGTGGCCATAATGTATCATGACATTGAACTTTTGATGTACTGCCCATTATTTCTGAATGTGTCATGACTTCAGATCTGCTATGTATACCTACAAATTGATATGTCAACGAACCATGATGTACTCGTATGTCCCAGTGTGTACGTCTGAATAAATTGAGTAAACTAAGATTCCAGCAGTCTGCATTGGTGCCTTGTAGACACAAGTGTGAGTGGTTATATTGGTCAGCACACGAACAGTACACCATTCGCGGTAATCACACTCTACACTTCTACTTCATACATACACCATCCTGCGTCGGCTGAAGTGACCAAGTTTAGGGCCTGCTTCCCCTGGAGCCTTTGCCTTCCCTAACTCAGGACTAGGGTGAGTTACCCATTTACAGCTGGGTAGACTGGAGCATGCCTGATCTCAACAACACACCACTCTTCCTTACAGAGCAGACAGACTGATACTTTACAGTGTGTGTGTGAAAGCAACTTTACAGAGTGGAAAGAAGAAAACAAAAAACTTTACATGTCTGTCACACAGTGGTTTTATTCTTTTATTTATTATATTCACTAGTATCGTTTTTATTCTTCATTTCATCATAATTTACTTTTTTCTTCTACACTTATTCAAATAACATATTTTATTATTTTTGGGTTCTTCTTCGGCAAGATAATATATCACACTAAATAATATGTTAGGTATAATAACCAAATATTATCATTTTAATCGTCCCCTATCTCTCCCTCCTACGTTTTCTTTTCTCACTCTGACTGAAACGAACACTTAGCTGTCTGCAAAACGGCGTTTAGGTAATATTTAATGATTTGCGTTAATTGTAAGTCTCAAGGACGAAACTAGGAAAGCGTGTAAGATTTGACAGCGGGATCATTGTCTAAGCATTACTGCTGCATACAATTCAGCGCTCTACTGGCGTTGAGGACGACGATAGGCAAACACACACGGGTGGATTTATTTATTATCATAGGAGTAAAATCTTACTGAATTTAGCGATTGTTTCACAGATTTCGCTACAGGGAATCGTGTTGCACGTATAACTTTCATTGTTTTCATGTAGTCTGTACACAAACCCGTGGGTTGAATCATGCACATTCCATTCCAGCAGCCATTCGCTCTCTACCTCATGACAAACACGGGGAAAATCCATTCCCACGCTTTTTTCCCAGCTTCTCGGCATCAGTATTTATAATAGTGGTGCGTTTTTAATGTGCTTCAGTATATATATATATAAGTAATAATAAAATAAAATAAATAAAACAATAAATAAAAATAAATAAATTCTGTATACCGACACTCACTCATGCGGTCAATCCGTCTACAATTAATCTGTATTTTTGGTATGCGGGTACATTCTCACGACTCACATTTCTAAAGTACAGTATTATGTGGGTACATTCACACATACATTACATTATATAATAATATTTTAAAGTGAATATAATAATGATATTACATGGATATAAAACAAATTATTCACACACAAAAATGAGCGGAAGAGGAAAAGAAATGTTGACCTATGGATGAGATGTTGACAGGCAAATACTGTTTCTGTGGGGGTAGATAATCAGTGT
Source organism: Oreohelix idahoensis (assembly GCA_024509875.1). Classification (NCBI taxonomy): domain Eukaryota; kingdom Metazoa; phylum Mollusca; class Gastropoda; order Stylommatophora; family Oreohelicidae; genus Oreohelix; species Oreohelix idahoensis. The sequence goes on from JAMPIV010003903.1 coordinate 227,040, forward strand.
TGAGGAAGTGTTTGAAAAGTGCTTTGTTAAAAGAATATTGTGTAGGTAGGCTTTTTAGGTGGTTGGAAGGCTGTTCCATAAGTAGGCACCAGAGTAGGCTAGACTCTTTTTGAACAGATCGATCCTAGGTTTGGGCAGACGTAACTGATGTAATCGTTGTCCCTCCCTTCTACTGGTTTGAAACAATGATCTTAGGTACGACGGGGCATTGTTAGATAGAATTGTGTGAGTCAGCTTGGCTTTGTTGTAGAGAAGACGTTTTTTTAGCGACAGTATTTTGGGTTCTTTTCCTGTCCTTGTGTGTGGTGTCGTGCAATTATCGGTGATCAGACGCACTGCTCTCTTTTGCATGGGGTGCAGTCTCTTCGAGGTGGAAGCAGTGTAGAGCAGTAATCTAGATGTGTCTGTATATGTGAGGTGTAGAACAATAGTCTAGTGTCTGCGTCTAAGAAGTATTTTATTTTGGCTAGCTGGTACGTCTTTTGTGCTATGTGTTTGGTTAAATTCCGTACATGGGAGTTCCACGTTAAGTGCTGGTCAATCATGATCCCCAGAACTTTGTGTTCTGTTACATGTTCAATTTGTATTGATTCCGCGTGTAGCTGTAGCGATCTTTTGGTGCAGCTTAGGAGTTTCTGTCTGGTGGTAATCAACATAGATTTCGTTTTTGTTGTGTTTACTGGCATACGATTCATATTACTCCATTTTGTTAGATTGTCTACATCGCTTTGAAGAGTCATTTCAAGTGCCACGCAGTCATTGTCACTAGTGTACATAGTACAATCATCTGCAAAGAGGTCACAAGTTGAGCCCTGGGGTACTCCTGTATCTACCTTCGAGAAATCTGATGTCGAGTTGTTGTGAAGCACTAACTGTTGTCGATCTGCCAGGAATGATTTGATGATGTTTAGTGGATTAGGGCCTATTCTGAGGGTTTCCAACTTTTGAACCAAGATAGTGTGGTCAATCATGTCAAATGCTTTCTTGAAGTCGACAAAAACAGCACCACATAATTTTCCATCATTTATGTTCGACAGCCAGTTGTCTGCCATTTTGGTGAGCGCTGTGTGACAGGAATGTTTGGGTCTGAAACCTGACTGGCTATCAATGAGCAGTTTGTTTGTTGTTAAGTGTTGAAATGTGGTGTTGTAAATGTGTTTCTCTAGTGGTTTTGAAAGAGATGATAGAAGGGATATTGGTCTGTAGCTGTTGGGATCGCTATGTGAGCCAGATTTATAGAGGGGGTACACTTTGGCAGATTTAAATGCTGTGGGGAAGTAGTTGTGTGCAATACATTGGTTTTATACATAGGTTAAGGAGTCGCAAATGATGGGCGCAGCGTAACGTAGAATCTTATTGCTGATACCATCAAGCCCAGATGAATTGTTGTTTTTTAATGCCAAGATATATTTGAGAACTTCATGTACTGTTAGAAAAGGAATATGTCTTAGATCTGTTGTGGTGTGTTCAGTGTTGCAGAAGGCTGTCAGTTTATTAATATCGCAGTCCATTGGCTTTAGTGTCGACTTGAGAAGGCTAATTTCTGTTTTGAAGTGGTTGCTAAAATGAGTTGCCGTGAGGGAGCAGCTTTTTGGTAAAGGGTTTAGTGACTTTGATTTGTGTGTTAGTGTTCTAATGGCTGCCCAGACTTCTTTGCTGTTTGCTTTGTCTTGAATCATCTTTCTGAAATGTAGTTTCTTTTCCTGACGAATGAGGTATTGTACTTTGTTTCTAAGCATCCGATACCTGCTGAAATCTTTGAGCTTATGTGCTTCGTCCCGCTCTCTCATTGTTGATAGTATTTCGTTGGTTATCCATGGGGTCTTTCTGATGTTTTTGACCCGAACCTGCTTTATAGGAACATGTTTGTCGAATACGTTGTTGAAAGTTTGTGTCCAGTATGTTATGGCTTCTTCTGGATGCGGAAGTTGGTACACGTATGAGAGAGGGGATATTTGTAGGTCTTGTAGGAATAATTGAATGTTAAAGTTTTTGAAATTCCTGTAATGGACTGTGATGTGTTCCGTTTTAGGTGCTTTAAACCCCTTTCTCGTCCAGGTACAGCAAATAGGATAATGGTCACTTAATGATGTCTGTGGGACTGTGCATTCTATAATGTTTTCTGGACAGGTCGTATAGATATGATCAATTAGTGTAGATGATGAGTCTGTTACTCTCGTGGGTTGATTGATTAACTGTATGAGGTTGTATGAGATGGTGATATCATTCCACGTGTTGTTCGGTTTGTGAAGGTCAATATTGAAATTCCCCAGTAGAATAATTTCCTTCGAAGAAGCCCAAACGTTGTCCATCATTCGTGAGAATGTGTCAAACCATACAGTAGAAGAGCTAGGGTTTCGGTACAGGTAACCAATTAAAACGGGGGTCAGGTTGGGGAGTTTTATTTCCAGCCATAAACATTCAATGCCAGTATGTTCTAGATCATCACGGCGTCTGTACTGAAGAGATGTTGAGATGTATATGACTAGCCCTGTTTCATGTTGTCTGTTAGGATCCCTGCGAATAGTGGTGAATCCATTAATCCTAATTTCGTCATCTGTAATTTTGTCATTGAGACGGGTTTCAGAAAAACCAAATATGTGGAAGTTTTGTTGGAGGGAGGTGGAGACTTCAGAAAGCTTACATAGCAGGTGGTAAATGTTTAAATGACCAATTTTAAGCCCTGGTAGTTTAAGCCATGAAGTAGTGTATTGCCTATATTTTGATTAGAGTTTTTGCACTCGGACATGATAATAGTCAATAGGAAAGAAAGAATGAGGGGAGTAGGAATGAGTAAGAAGCAATAAAACTGGTACACAATGGTTAATACAAAATTGTAAACAAGTTATAAAATATATACTGCAATAGATTTCTCGAAAGTCCGTGGACACTGTTTACAGTATCTTAATCTCTGCAAAAAGTGTGGTTTTTATCTTAGAATACAGTCTGTTCCGAACAAAAAGGAATATTTTTACTTCAACCACAGTCAATGTAGAGAATTAATCCTTCCGGGACAGTTAAAGGTCCACGCTGTGACTTAGTTAGTTTTGTGAGGATTTCCTAATTTTCCTCAATATGAAAAAACGAAGGTGCAGATGTATAAAAGATGTAAAAGAGATGTAAAAGAGAATGGTGAGCGTAAGGATGAGAGGAATAAGCACAGAGATAATAATAATAAGAAACCAATAGTATTAATACGATAGAGTTATTACTAAATCGGAAACAAATTTAGATACGCCCTGCTCTGACGAACAGAAAGAAATGTTTAAACAGACAATGTAATTTTAAAAAAAAAATAAAAAAATTATTAACATCCAAAAGTGACAGTTAAAAGATCTACGCTGATACTCAGCTATGTCTTTTATCTCAGGACAAAAGTCACTAAAGTGCTTCCGAAGAGAACGCGTCAGGTCGAATGTTACACTGCAAACTTGTTTTTAAAAAACAGTTTTAAGTTGCTTGGTTTTAATCTTGTTCTGTAGAGCACTGGTATGACAAGATCACTCATGTGGAACTGAGGACAAGATCACTCATGTGGAACTGATGACAAGATCACTCATGTGGAACGGATGACAAGATCACTCATGTGGAACTGAGGACAAAATCACTCATGTGGAACTGATGAAAAGATAACTCATGTGGAACTGAGGACAAGATCACTCATGTGGAACTGAGGACAAGAATTAGATATGTGCCAAAGGAATATGAGATAAGAAGAGGACGCTGGAGATGGATAGGACACCTGTTGAGGACACCTGTTGATTGCATTACCAGGAAGTCCTTTTCGGAGGGCAAGAGAGGTAGAGGGCGATCAAAGAAGACATAGAGAAGAGAACTGGTGACATACATGAAGAAGACATGGAATGACCTTGAGCGGATGGCACGTGACATGATAGACCTGGCATAGGTTTGTTGAAGGTCTGTGTTCCTTGCCCTGAAAGGTACTGATGTGTTCAAAGACTTTCGTATAACCAGATACAACTGGAATTTTCTCCTTCTTTCTGATTTTAATTTTTATTTGTTGTCTAATGACTATTTTGTTTTGGCATAGTGCTTGTTCAAGAATATGTTACAGACGTGATAGGACTGATGAATATTCTTTTTATTGAAATCCCCAGACGAGGACGCTCGCGAGGCACAAGTTATAATGAGGATTCTACAACTTTACGAACAGAATGAAACATTCGCTCAAGGATTTGATAAAACTTTCATTTCTCAGTCACAGGTAAGTCTTTAATAAGATTTTCATTTCTGACTATGGCGAGATGAAGTTTGTAGATAGTATCTGACATTGGCGAGATGAAGTTTGTAGATAGTATCTAACAGTGGCAAGATGAAGTTTGTAGATAGTATCTAACAGTGGCTTGATAGAGATACGATATAGAAAACAAAATAGTTGCCCAGAATCAAAGAGAGCTGGTGAACTATAGATAGGGATGGTACAAGACAAGTCCCACACAGTTCAGGTGATAGCTGTAGACAAGAACTGACAGGTACGTTACTTTCTCGATAGACCTATTTTATTCTCCAAGGGTATTATTTTCAAATTGTAACTGTAACTCGTATTATTCCTACCAATTTAATTATGCCACAGTCGAAACACCTAGACATCGAGGTCACAATGCCTATACCAGGTAACAGTGTTGGTCCACCGTTGACAGTTCACAACAATTTGTGCCACGTTCTCGCCACAAGGTTAAACCTGCAAATACATGGCGAGGTATTGGTACTTGTATTTGACATTCAAGACGTCCCTCCGATGCTGACTGGTCACTGAGAAATCAGATTCCTCATTTATATACCTCATGATCTTGAGGCTGTGGTATGTCAGTCAAATGATGGATACGGCATGCACAATACAATACATTTAAAATTGTATGCATCATTTATATATGGTGTTCAAGTTTAGTCACAAATAACAAAGTTGTCTACCTGATTAGACATTAACAGAAAAAGACGATGCACTCCTTGTGAATATAACCCAGTAATAAAGCTCAGAAAAAAAGGAACTGTTAGTCATGAGAAAGACTTTTTGGTTGAATTGTTTGATACGCCATCTTCCTTCAGGCCCACGGCATAATCTATGGATATGGAAATTGTTGTATATATATATATATATATATATATATACCAGTATATAGACATACCCTCGGACATGAGTACAACGTCGACGGCCGCTGTTATGAAGCTTAATTGATCTAAAGAAGTCTTAGATGAGGGCTTACCACAAGGTTTATCATTAAGCTCGACTCTATTTCTCATCTATATCAATGACTTAGCTGACCAGATCAAAGCCGGAAAAGCTCTTAACGCTGATGACCTAGCAATATGGCAGAGTCATGAGAATGTTGAAAGTGGACCTCATAGATTAAACGGAGACCTCAGAAGACTGCATGAGTACTGCCAAACATGGAAACTAAAGGTCAGCTATGCAAAGACTGTGTACAATATCTTTACCGAAAGCCATAAAGTAGCCAAGAAGAATATCAACCTGTGGCTAGACAAACACCAAGTGACAACAGAAGAACATCCCAATATCTTGGAGTCACACTTGATGAACAGCTCAGCATCAAGACCCATATTTAGAATACAAAGCACTGCGGTTCGGTTTTTGCCTGCTTCTGGCGAGGCGTTTTCCTTTCAACCTATGTGATTATATCAGAGCGCATTCTGTGATAGAATACAACTCACTGCTTAAAACCTGCTCCAAGACAATTCTAGACTCGCTTGACAGAGTGCAAAGCAATACACTTCGATTAAGTAGTGGAACTATGAGATCTACTCCAACTGCTGCATGTGAAATACACACAAATGTGGATCCCCTTGGGTTGCGGAGGGATAGAGCTGCTTTAGAAGTTTATGAAAGATGTAAGAGAATGAACCGAAACCATCCCAATAGACACCTTATAGAAAACTGAGAACACAAGCAAAGAATAAAACACAAGTCAGTCTTACACCATGTCCATACATTTGAGGATAGATACCACCTCACAGAAAGAAGACAAGATATACAGAAAGTAGTACAGAATTTACCATCACATACTCGTTTAAAAACACCAGAAGTACAAATAGAATAAGTAGATAGAATAACCAAACACTCCGACCTAGTCAGTTGTATGGGTGCATCACAACGAACCATTGATGCCTACCTTGAAGAATGGTTGCATGTCTATACTGACGAATCTGCATTTATGGTTATGGAATCTACATATGTTACCCAGATGGATCATCCGACGAGCTGTTTGATGCACGCGGTGAGTTTTGCTCCAACTACGAAGCTGAAATCATTGCACTGGGAACAGCCGTATACCATCTGAAGACTGTATTTGATGCCTTTCCCTCAAAGACTCAAAACATTCTCATTTTAATGTCTGCCTTTCAAGCTTTGGAAAGCAGTGAACATTGTAGACCTGAATTTGCCAACTTAATCCTGGATGCTGATCAGCTTATCACTTCCTATGGCATCAGTATAGTTATGCAGTGGATCACTGGTCACTCAAATACACCAGGTAATGTCAGAGCAGACAGATTAGCAAAGAAGGGAACGAGACAAGAATAAACATGAAGTGTAATTGCACACAATGGCAGTATTACTTCTCTCTTGTAATCTGATAAACACAACATTATGTATCTATGTCGTCAAACTTGTCATCTGATAAACACAACATTATGTATCTGTGTCGTCAAACTTGTCATCTGATAAACACAACATTATGTATCTATGTCGTCAAACTTGTCATCTGATAAACACACCATTATGTATCTATGTCGTCAAACTTTTCATCTGATAAACACAACATTATGTATCTATGTCGTCAAACTTGTCATCTGATAAACACTACATTATGTATCTATGTCGTCAAACTTGTTATCTGATAAACACAACATTATGTATCTATGTCGTGAAACTTGTTATCTGATAAACACAACATTATGTAATTGTGTCGTGAAACTTGTTATCTGATAAACACAACATTATGTATCTATGTCGTCAAACTTGTTATCTGATAAACACAACATTATGTATCTATGTCGTCAAACTTTTCATCTGATAAACACAACATTATGTATCTATGTCGTCAAATTTGTCATCTGATAAACACAACATTATGTATCTATGTCGTCAAACTTTTCATCTGATAAACACAACATTATGTTTCAGAATCAGGAGTACACGTTCCACTGTCCGGTGTTATCGCCCTCGCCTACAGCGCCAACATCAGGTAGCACTACAAAACACTATTGTCCTGAATAAAGTCATTATCATCATTAACATCACTATCATCGATATCTTTCTTGTGATCACCTATCTATTCTCGTCTTCCAATTTAAGAAAAATATACTTACTTAGTCGGTTATCTTCTACCCTGGGGTGTAGAGGTTTGCCAGAGAGAACGTCATTCTGTCCTATCGGCTATCTTCCTCCTGACCTAGTTCCAATCTCGTCCTCGGTCCTTCAGGGATTGTCTAATGTTGTCCGCTCATCGAACTCTGGGTCGTCCAGTGGGGTCTGGATCCATGGCTCTTAGTTTCTCATATTTATCGTGGAAGCGGAACTTTTTCCATTCTGCGTACATGGCACAACCATTGGGTCCACAGGGGCTGGGTTTTGAGGCCTTGCTGTATCGTCTGGTATTTGGATCATGTCTCTTCTTGTTACTTCAACCACCTTCCTCAGATATCTCATTTCTGAGGTTTGGATCATGTCTCTTCTTATTACTTCAACCACCTTCCTCAGATATCTCATTTCTGAGGTTTGGATCATGTCTCTTCTTGTTACTTCAACCACCTTCCTCAGATATCTCATTTCTGAGGTTTGGATCATTTCTCTTCTTGTTACTTCAACCACCTTCCTCAGATATCTCATTTCTGAGATTTGGATCATGTCTCTTCTTGTTACTTCATCCACCTTCCTCAGATATCTCATTTCTGAGGTTTGGATCATTTCTCTTCTTGTTACTTCAACCACCTTCCTCAGATATCTCATTTCTGAGGTTTGGATCATGTCTCTTCTTGTTACTTCAACCACCTTCCTCAGTTATCTCATTTCTGAGGTTTGGATCATTTCTCTTCTTGTTACTTCATCCACCTTCCTCATATATCTCATTTCTGAGGTTTGGATCATGTCTCTTCTTGTTACTTCAACCACCTTCCTCAGATATCTCATTTCTGAGGTTTGGATCATGTCTCTTCTTGTTATTTCAACCACCTTCCTCAGATATCTCTTTTCTGAGGTTTGGATCATGTCTCTTCTTGTTACTTCAACCACCTTCCTCAGATATCTCTTTTCTGAGGTTTGGATCGTGTCTCTTCTTGTTACTTCAACCACCTTCCTCAGATATCTCATTTCTGAGGTTTGGATCATTTCTCTTCTTGTTCTTCAACCACCTTCCTCAGATATCTCATTTCTGAGAGTTTTACTAGAAAATGTGTCCACCTTCATTCTTTCCTCTCACTGATCGTTATTCTTCTGTTTCTTATATAACAATATTGCTCATAAAGTTAGCGGTCTGTCTCAGGCTTGACTTGTCGCTTTCATATAACTACATCAGTTTATTTCATACATTTTGGAGTTTTGTCTCAAGCTTCACTTATTGCTCTCATAAAAGCACATCTATTTCTTTCATAATGTTGATGATTTGTCACAGGCTTCTCTCGTGGATGTACAGTTTTTACGTCAACGTGGTTGGTGAAGACCGTGGTGTTATTCTTTTCCTCTCATGGACTCGACATTCTTAGAGGAAATGTTTTACTATCTGTTTGTCATCCCTACAAGGGCATATGTTTGTCTGCTTGTTTTCCCTACAAGATCCAAAAATATGTCTGTCTGCTTGTCTTCCCTACATGGACACATGTCTGCCTGCTTGTCTTTATCACAAGGACACATGTCTGTTTGTCTCTATCACGTGGACACATGTCTGTCTGTTTGTCTCTATCACGTGGACCCATGTCTGTCTGTTTGTCTCCATCACGTAGACACATGTCTGTCTGTCCGAGGTTTGATTTGTAATCATCTAGACAGTAGTATAATCAAACTCATCGAGCGATTATTTGCTCTGTTTGTTTTGCCAGTAACGGTAATTAGCCACCTCTCCTACAGACTCATGAAGGTTAGTTGCACAAATCAGCCGCTGTGTAAAGTGATGTAAGAAACAAGAAAGGAACTGTTACGTTTACACACATACGCAAATAAAATACATGTACAGACTAAAAGTCTTCGTCACAAACATGGACACGATAAAATAACTTTGTATAATGACTAGTTTTGTTCGTACCCCACCTAGTTCCTGGAAGTATCCCACCTAGTTGCTGGAAGTACCCCACCTAGTTCCTGGAAGTATCCCCCCTAGTTCCTGGAAGTATCCCAACTAGTTCCCGGAAGTATCCCACCTAGTTCCCGGAAGTATCCCACCTAGTTCCTGGAAGTATCCCACCTAGTTCCTGGAAGTACACCACCTAGTTCCTGGAAGTATCACACTTAGTTCCTGGAAGTATTACACCTAGTTCCTGGAAGTATCCCACCTAGTTCCTGGAAGTATCCGACCTAGTTAATGGAAGTATTGCACCTAGTTCCTGAAAGTATCCCCCTTAATTGCTGGAAGTATCCCACCTAGTTCCTGGAAGTATCCCACCTAGTTCCTGGAAGTATCCCACCTAGTTCCTGGTTTGCACCTAGTTCCTGGAAGTATCCCACCTAGTTCCTGGAAGTTTCCCACCTAATTGCTGGAAGTATCCCACCTAGTTCATGGAAGTATCCCACCTAGTTCCTGGAAGTATCCCACCTAGTTCCTGGAAGTATCCCACCTAAATGCTGGAAGTATTCCACCTAGTTCCTGGAAGTATCCCACCTAGTTCCAGGAATTATCCCACCTAGCTGCTGGAAGTATTCCACCTAGTTCCTGGAAGTATCCCACCTAGTTCCTGGTAGTATCTCACCTAGTTCCTGGAAGTATCCCACTTAGTTCCTGGAAGTCTCCCAACTAATTGCTGGAAGTATCCCACCTAGTTCCTGGAAGTATCCCACCTAGTTCCTGGAAGTATCCCACTTAGTTGCTGGAAGTATTCCACCTAGTTCCTGGAAGTATCCCACCTAGTTCCTAGAAGCACCCCATCTAATTGCTGGAAGTATCCCACCTATATCCTTGAAGTATCCCACCTAGTTTCTGAAAGTATCCAACTTAGTTCCTGGAGGTATTGCTCCTAGTTCCTGGAGGTATTGCTCCTAGTTCCTGAAAGTATCCCACCTAGTTACTTGAAGTATCCCACCTTGTTCCTGGAAGTATCCCACCTAATTGCTGGAAGTATCCCACCTAGTTCCTGGAAGTATCCCACCTAGTTCCTGGAAGTATCCCACCTAGTTCCTGGAAGTATCCCATCTAGTTCCTGGAAGTATCCCACCTAGTTGCTGGAAGTATCCCACCTAGTTCCGGGAAGTATCCCACCTAGTTGCTGGAAGTATCCCACCTAGTTGCTGGAAGTATCCCACCTATTTGCTGGAAGTATCCCACCTAGTTGCTGGAAGTATCCCACCTAGTTGCTATAAGTATCCCACCTAGTTGCTGGAAGTATCCCATCTAGTTGCTGGAAGTATCCCACCTAGTTCCTGGAAGTATCCCACATAGTTCCTGGAAGTATCCCACCTAGTTCCTGGAAGTATCCCACCTAGTTGCTGGAAGTATCCCACCTAGTTGCTGGAAGTATCCTACCTAGTTCCTGGAAGTATCCCACCTAGTTGCTGGAAGTATCCCACCTAGTTGCTGGAAGTATCCCACCTAGTTCCTGGAAGTATCCCACCTAGTTGCTGGAAGTATCCCACATAGTTGCTGGAAGTACCCCACCTAGTTGCTGGAATTATCCCGCCTAGTTCCTGGAAGTACCCCACATAGTTGCTGGAAGTATCCCACATAGGTGCTGGAAGTATCCCACCTAGTTGCTGGAAATATCCCACCTAGTTGCTGGAAGTATCCCACCTAGTTGCTGGAAGTATCCCACCTAGTTGCTGGAAGTATCCCACCTAGTTGCTGGAAGTATCCCACCTAGTTGCTGGAAGTATCCCACCTAGTTGCTGGAAGTATCCCACCTAGTTGCTGGAAGTATCCCACCTAGTTGCTGGAAGTATCCCACCTAGTTGCTGGAAGTATCCCACCTAGTTGCTGGAAGTATCCCACCTAGTTGCTTGAATTATCCCACCTAGTTGCTGGAAGTATCCCACCTAGTTGCTGGAAGTATCCCACCTAGTTGCTGGAAGTATCCCACCTAGTTGCTGGAAGTATCCCACCTAGTTGCTGGAAGTATCCCACCTAGTTGCTGGAAGTATCCCAACTAGTTGCTGGAAGTATCCCACCTAGTTCCTGGATGTATACCACCTAGTTGCTGGAAGTATCCCACCGAGTTGCTGGAAGTATCCCACCGAGTTGCTGGAAGTATCCCCCCTAGTTGCTGGAAGTATCCCACCTAGTTGCTGGAAGTATCCCACCTAGTTGCTGGAAGTATCCCACCTAGTTGCTGGAAGTATCCCACCTAGTTGCTGGAAGTATCCCACCTAGTTGCTGGAAGTATCCCACCTAGTTGCTGGAAGTATCACACCTAGTTGCTGGAAGTATCCCACCTAGTTGCTGGCAGTATCCCACCTAGTTGCTGGAAGTATCCCACCTAGTTGCTGGAAGTATCCCACCTAGTTGCTGGAAGTATCCCACCTATATCCTGGAAGTATCCCACCTAGTTGCTGGAAGTATCCCACCTAGTTCCTGGAAGTATCCCACCGAGTTGCTGGAAGTATCCCACCTAGTTGCTGGAAGTATCCCACCTAGTTGCTGGAAGTATCCCACCTAGTTCCTGGAAGTATCCCACCTAGTTGCTGGAAGTATCCCACCTAGTTGCTGGAAGTATCCCACCTAGTTCCTGGAAGTATCCCACCTAGTTCCTGGAAGTATCCCACCTAGTTGCTGGAAGTATCCCACCTAGTTGCTGGAAGTATCCCACCTAGTTGCTGGAAGTATCCCACCTAGTTGCTGGAAGTATCCCACCTAGTTGCTGGAAGTATCCCACCTAGTTGCTGGAAGTATCCCACCTAGTTGCTGGAAGTATCCCACCTAGTTCCTGGAAGTATCCCACCTAGTTCCTGGAAGTATCCCACCGAGTTGCTGGAAGTATCCCACCGAGTTGCTGGAAGTATCCCACCTAGTTGCTGGAAGTATCCCACCTAGTTGCTGGAAGTATCCCACCTAGTTGCTGGAAGTATCCCACCGAGTTGCTGGAAGTATCCCACCTAGTTGCTGGAAGTATCCCACCTAGTTCCTGGAAGTATCCCACCTAGTTGCTGGAAGTATCCCACCTAGTTGCTGGAAGTATAACACCTAGTTGCTGGAAGTATCCCACCTAGTTGCTGGAAGTATCCCACCTAGTTGCTGGAAGTATCCCACCGAGTTGCTGGAAGTATCCCACCTAGTTGCTGGAAGTATCCCACCTAGTTGCTGGAAGTATCCCACCTAGTTGCTGGAAGTATCCCACCTAGTTGCTGGAAGTATCCCACCTAGTTGCTGGAAGTATCCCACCTAGTTGCTGGAAGTATCCCACCTAGTTGCTGGAAGTATCCCACCTAGTTCCTGGAAGTATCCCACCTAGTTGCTGGAAGTATCCCACCTAGTTGCTGGAAGTATCCCACCTAGTTGCTGGAAGTATCCCACCTAGTTGCTGGAAGTATCCCACCTAGTTCCTGGAAGTATCCCACCTAGTTGCTGGAAGTATCCCACCTAGTTGCTGGAAGTATCCCACCTTGTTCCTGGAAGTATCCCACCTAGTTGCTGGAAGTATCCCACCTAGTTGCTGGAAGTATCCCACCTAGTTGCTGGAAGTATCCCACCTAGTTACTGGAAGTATCCCACCTAGTTGCTGGAAGTATCCCACCTAGTTGCTGGAAGTATCCCACCTAGTTGCTTGAATTATCCCACCTAGTTGCTGGAAGTATCCCACCTAGTTGCTGGAAGTATCCCACCTAGTTGCTGGAAGTATCCCACCTAGTTGCTGGAAGTATCCCACCTAGTTGCTGGAAGTATCCCACCTAGTTGCTGAAAGTATCCCACCTAGTTGCTGGAAGTATCCCACCTAGTTCCTGGAAGTATCCCACCTAGTTGCTGGAAGTATCCCACCTAGTTGCTGGAAGTATCCCACCTAGTTCCTGGAAGTATCCCACCTAGTTCCTGGAAGTATCCCACCTAGTTGCTGGAAGTATCCCACCTAGTTGCTGGAAGTATCCCACCGAGTTGCTGGAAGTATCCCACCTAGTTGCTGGAAGTATCCCACCTAGTTGCTGGAAGTATCCCACCTAGTTGCTGGAAGTATCCCACCTAGTTGCTGGAAGTATCCCACCTAGTTCCTGGAAGTAGCCCACCTAGTTGCTGGAAGTATCCCACCTAGTTTCTGGAAGTATCCCACCTAGTTGCTGGAAGTATCCCACCTAGTTCCTGGAAGTATCCCACCTAGTTGCTGGAAGTATCCCACCTAGTTGCTGGAAGTATCCCACCTAGTTGCTGGAAGTATCCCACCTAGTTGCTGGAAGTATCCCACCTAGTTGCTGGAAGTATCCCACCTAGTTGCTGGAAATCTCTGAATAGACAAATAAATAGAAAAGTACTAGTGACGTCATAAGAATATGGCAAGAGGAGACTATTATGAGATTGAGTAATATGCTGACAACCTCATCATGTAAAACACGTTACAACACCACTGCACAACACCACTGCACAACACCACTGCACAACACCACTGCACAACACCACTGCACAACACCACTGCACAACACCACTGCACAACACCACTGCACAACACCACTGCACAACACCACTGCACAACACCACTGCACAACACCACTGCACAACACCACTGCACAAAAGCACATGAATGGCTTGATGCAAGTTCTCCCCAACAGTGCCAGCTGTACAGGTGTTACCATGCACCAAGAGTGAACAGAGACATGAAGAAGACGTTTTATTCATGTAAACCACTCTCTGTTTTTTTTTAAACTTTGTCCGAACTCAAGATGTAGCCGTGAAAGAACTTACAAGCAGGAAGCAATCTTTTATTTGTCAACACTCTACCCACATTTGTCCACACTCTAGCCACATTTGTCCTCACTCAAGCCACATTTGTCCTCACTCAAGCCACGTTTGTTCACATGCAAGCTACATTTGTTCACACAATTATTTAACACATGCACTCGGTCACTCACACAAACACACAAGGCATTACACAAACACGCAATCACTCACACAAACACACAAGGCAAACACTCAATCATTCACACAAACACATAAGCACAAACACACAAGGAATTAAGACCCTACCAGAAAAACAAAAGTTAACAAAACTTTATAACAAGAACAAAAGCTAACATTTAACAAATAATAATGATGCTAGCCAGTAGTCTACAGTGCTGGTAGATTTACCCCAAATAAATACAGATTAACTATAAATAACTAGCAACAACCCTCCAAAATTGGCAGGTTTTTAATTATAGTGTGTTTCTGTTACACGTAATACATTGCTGCTTCTTCTATAGTCTCGCTTGCTCGCTGTGAATGACGCAGTCGTCTCTTCCTTTTAGCCATCTTATCATTTTGATCCATAATAATAAGTCTGCAATACTTTAAATTAAAATTTTGTCTTGAAGAAACAATTTAAAAAAACTTACATTTTTAAGAAAAATTATGAGTTTAATCCGTTTCCCGAATGAAACTGGACAGAAGAATATCTTGATTGTCTGTTGATTTAATCTGCATCTCCACACCTTCCTGTCTCCAGTTCAAGTTGTTGGCTGCTTTCCATAATCAAACTGTTTGATCGCTGTGAATGACGCGACCGCCTCTTCCTTTTAGCCATCATCATTTTGATCCACAGTAATAAGTCTGCAATACTTTAAATTAAAATTTTGTCTTGAAGAAACAATCAGAAACTTACATTTTAAGGTTATTTTTAAGAATGAAACTGGACAGAAGAGTATCTTGTTTGTCTGTTGATTTAATGCACACCGTCACACTTTTCTATTTTTGCGAGAGTACATATAAGGGGAAACAATAAACTTATTGTCTAACTTTCAACCACAGTTGCACCACCTTAGCTGTGGTTGAAAGTTAAAGTATTCTCTCGAAAAATAGCGCAAATGACGGTGTGCAAAATGTGACTGACCGACCGAAGTACTTACGGCGCGAATTATGGTATTTGATCCTCCAATCAACATTAAATGCTTACCTGTATAGACAATATCATTTTTTGTAACAATACAACATGAACTTTAACTAAAAAGTAAAAATACCTACCAGAGAAATAATACAGCATAGAACCTAGAATAAATACACTCAAGTAAATATTACTATTAATGAAACGCTTCCTGATATAACCAACAAGACCATTAATATGGTAGATGGTTGAAAGGTGCGTGCTACAAAGAAAAAGTAGCAAACACCCAATAAAACACAGTCCCTCACACAAACACTCAATCGCTCAAACAAACACTCAATCACTCACACAAACACTCAATCACTCACACAAACACTCAGTCACTCAAACAAACACTCAATCCCTCACTTACTTACTTAGTCGTTCCTCTTCTACCCTGGGGGGGGGTGGGGGGGGGAGGGTTAGAGGTTTGCACAATCACTCACTCAAATACAAAATGTGCCATTCATAATATCACTTAGAGCATCACTCACTGTGACTCTCAGAAATTCACTTAATCACTCAAACAAGCACTGGCTGTATCACTAAGACAATCATGTGTACAATCACACACACACACAAATCCTTCTCCATTAAAAAACTCTCCCGAGACTCTCTGACATGTATTCTGTCTGTTATGTAGTTCACAGACTCAGACCTGGAGATATTCAAGTTGTAGCAGCCTTGGGAGATTCATTAACGGTAACTAATGTTTCTGTCACGTGTGTGGGTACACGTGAATGTATATATGTGAGCATAAGTATGTGTGTGTATGTGCATTTCTGAGCAAATAACAGTTTTTCCCCTGTGTCTTCTAGCGGGTGTGGGTGACGTGGATGGCAAGATGGCAACAGTGATCAACTGTAGTCAGTCATATACTGTTTTTATGTTTGAACACATGTATGTAAGTTCTTCCTGTTTGTTTTTAACCCCGCTATTTTCGTACGTCTTGTCCCTGGTGAAGACCTGTGGTCGGAAGGTAGGCAGTGTCTTTGTACTTGACCCATTAAGATAAATACACACACACAAACACACGGTTTATAAATAAATTTATATATGCGAGTTGCTATTTATGGTATATCGTAGCCCTATTTTTAGGCAAATTAATTTGTTTCTATGGAGAGCCAATATTCTGATGTGTGCATGTGTGTATGTATCAGTGGCGTATTCTCTGTGTGTGCTGTGCATGCTGCGCACACCTATGCCCGAAGGAAAATAAAAATTTAATGTATTATTCTATAAAATATTTCTCTTATAATGTTCTGCTTTCGGACCGCACGCATCAGGATAACGGATTTTCCGCATAGAATCTACGAGTATATCTAGTTTCAGTTTCCCAGACGCGTTTTATAGTGCAGTTTTTTTGGTTGGTAGCAATCGCCCGAAGTTTCTCGAGTAATTCCGTCACAATGCGTGCTGCACCTTTCGGTTTTACGTTTGAAGACTGGTTTGTGTGGATCGGGGTCATGGCCAGATACGTCAATACAATACGAACATGCGTGTGGTGGTCTTGCAGCTCTCGAGTTGTAAAAATCGGCTGTGTCCGTCCAGTGTTTTTTGTGATTAATTTTTGTTAGTTGCCGGGAATGCAGATTATTACAGTGACAGTGAGTTTCAAGTTGTAAGTTAATTAGTATTTCGGAGATAATTGACATATACCCCTAATAACTATCGTTGCGTAATTGAATATAGTTGGCTTTTAAATTAAGAGGGGAAGAAGTTAAATAGTAGGCATACATATTCATTTTAACTCTTTCAGTCCCAAGCAAAAAAGTGGGTTTGGCCCAAGCAAAAATGGCCACCCCAGTGCGTTTTTATTGTTGTTGTTTGGAAATATTTTTTTTAAATGTTCATATGCATAAATAACTTTGTTGTTGTATATGAAACTGAAGGTAACTGGATGTACTTTACTCTTGTGCTACAAGTATAAAAGCTTTCATTGAAAAATGATTAGTTATTGAAGGTAAAATGGAGGACAAAAGAAGAAGCCGGTGCAAAATTAGAGGAAAAGTATTCATTAAAATTCTTCTAAAATTGTTCCTCATAAGAATATCCAACATTAAAGTTTCAAAATGTCACAAACAGAAGTACTCTTACAAAGTACAATCAGTTTTTAATCAATAAACACTCAGAAGATTGTTAATTTCACAAATTACAACAACAGGTCATATTGTTGTAAAACAGATGAAATTGTCAACCCGGTGTGTTTTTATTTGGAAATAATTTTTTAAAATGTTCTTATGCATAAATAACTTAGTTGTTGTATATGAAACTGAAGGTAACTGGATGTACTTTACTCTTGTGCTACAAGTATAAAAGCATTCATTGAAAAATTATTTGTTATTCAAGGTAAAATGGAGGACAAAAGAAGAAGCCGGTGCAAAATTAGAGGAAAAGTATTCATTAAAATTCTTCTAAAATTGTTCCTCATAAGAATATCCAACATTAAAGTTTCAAAATGTCACAAACAGAAGTACTCTTACAAAGTACAATCAGTTTTTAATCAATAAACACTCAGAAGATTGTTAACTTCACAAATTACAACAACAGGTCATATTGTTGTAAAAAAGAGGAAATTTCAGTTTATACATCAGAAAGATGGGAATTATATTATTTACACATGAATAATTGTTAGTAACTGCATCTTGTGCATAATTTAAATTTATTAATAAAACTTATTAGTTAGTAAAATGTAAAGTAAAATGGAGGCGGAATAAGAAGTAGGTAAATTTGAAAGAAATAGATATATTCTTACCTTGCCGAGCTGCTCCTGTTATGAAGATATTATCCATAGGAAAACACATAATCATAATCCATAGGAAAGCACAAAATCCATAGGAAATCACAAAAGATCACTTTCGATATCCTGTGAATATACTACAGTCAATCTCAAATATTTCTTCAAATATCTTACGAGCTTGATCTGACGTTAGGCCTAACCTTTTGGGACTACCATTCGAAGAAGTGGGTGTGGCCATTTTTTGTTAGAAAATATGCGCTTAAAAAAATCGCTTTAAAAATCTAAAATAAATATCTCAAAACAGAAAAACGTCCACTCTTAGAACACGTGCGGTATTTAAAAGAACGTACTTCCAGTCGGAAATGACATTTTGGGTGGTTTGTGGGTAATTGTAATTAAAAACAGTCTCAAAAAGAGGCACATATACTAAAGGCTTTTTATAGTCGATTGGGCCAAGCGCGTCTAACCTCTGACGCTTTATAAAGTCGATTGGGACTTAAAGAGTTAAGTAGCAGCACGCCAAGCTCGCATTACCAGGATACGCCACTGGTATGTATATTGTTATGTACGAGGTCTGGTCAAAAAGTATCCGACCTTTTTTTTCCGGGAAAACAAAATGATATACAGGAGGTTTCTCTGGTGGATACAGTGGAGAAGACCTTCCTGGGCATGCGTGAATTTTTTCCCTCCCAAAGACAGTGTCAGTCGTCTGCAATTAGTGTACGCGCGAGCTGTGGTAGTAACAAGCCGTCGGATTTTTATTTGTCACGAAATGACGGAACGTTTTGAACAGCGGTATTGCATTAAATTTTGCCAAAAGCTCGGTGATACTCAAGTAGAAACAATTCGAAAGATTCAACAAGCTTTTGGCGATGAAGCCATGAGCATTACACAAATTAAGGAGTGGTACAACCGTTTTAAAGATGGCCTCACATCGGTGGATAGCGAGCCACGTTCCGGTAGACCATCAACAAGCCGAAACGACGTAGTCGTTCACGAAGTGCGGACTTTGGTCATGCAGAACCGTCGTATCACCATCCGAGAACTTACACACGAGGTGGGGATAAGCCACGGTTCAGTACAATCCATAATGACGGAGGATTTGAACTTCCAGACGGAGTTGCTTCTGCCCCATCGTTAACAGCTTCGGCACGAATTTAGCGCCCACTCCTCCGCAAGTTCAAATCCTCTGTCAATATGGATGTACTGAACCGTGGCTTATCCCCACCTCGTGTGTAAGTTCTCGGATGGTGATGCGACGGTTCTGCATGACCAAAGTCCGCACTTCGTGAATGACCACGTCGTTTCGGCTTGTTGATGGTCTAAAATAAAAATCCGACGGCTTGTTACTACCACAGCTCGCGCGTACACTAATTGCAAACGACTGACACTGTCTTTGGGAGGGAAAAAATTCACGCATGCGCAGGAAGGTCTTCTCCACTGTATCCACCAGAGAAACCTCCTGTATATCATTTTGTTTTCCCGGAAAAAAAAGGTCGGATACTTTTTGACCAGACCTCGTATATATGTATGCATGCATGGCTGTATGTATATATTACAAGTCTACATATACATGTATACGTGTGTGTATGTTCTGTATGTAGTGTGCGAATAAATAAATAAAAACCTTAAAAAAATTGACCACCCGTGCACAAACTCAGATTGCAAATACTACACCAGTAAAGGATCAAGAAAGGAAACAACAAAGAGCCAGATTACGAATGCTACATTAAAGACATTTTTCAGAAAAATAGCAGATTACAGATACAATATCGAGCAAATAATCAGGTAAAAGATCTCAAAGACAAACTTCTAACAAACGTTCTTGGAGAAACTGTAAGATTTCAAAAAATAATCCCGCAAAAACAGTTAGATCACACATATATCAAACAAATAATCACGCAAAAACAGTTAGATCACACATACATCCCACAAATAATTCACGCAAACACTGTCAGATTACAAATACAACATCCAACAAGCAATCCAGCAAAAATGGATTTTTTTTTTCTTTTTTACGAGTAACAACTTGTTTGTGACGTCACCAGGCAGGACGTGGAGTGACTGGCGGCATATTTGGATTACTTATTGACTACAGAGGTTACTCCTGGAGGTAAACATTTCTATTCTCTCTCGCGCGCTCTCTCTCTCTCTCTCTCTCTCTCTTTCTATTTCTCTTCCCCCCCCCTTTTTTTTTCTCCCAATTTTATCGTTCAGTGGAGTGTGGTGTACTTGGATCTGTAGAAATGCGGCACTGGTGGAGTGTGGAGTATTTAGCTTTGTTTCAATGTGGCACTAATGGATGGTGGAGTAGTTAGATATGTATCAATGTGGCACTGATGGATGGTGGAGTACTTAGATATATATATATCAATGTGGCACTGATGGAGTGTGGAGTAGTTACATACGACTTATCAGCTGTGCACACCTTTCATTGTGTCATATTTTTCAAATCTTTGTTGACCTCTACAAGAGAGAACACACGATTAAACGTCTTTCATGAACGGTAAAATGACAGATTGATATATTGAGTTAAAACTATACACATATGCGTAGTTATATCTAACTCTACGTCAGTTGTGTCTTTGATTGGTTCATTTCATCAACTCTACGTCTGTTGTATCTCTGATTGGTTCATTTCATCAACTCTACGTCTGCCGTCATTATTCGCCATTTAATGTTGTGTAGCAAGCAGCATTTATAAGCGTATAGAACATCTTAGTGGTCACGTGATCTTCCTAAAACTTCCAACACGTTAATGAGAGAAGAAGGCGTTGATCATCTGGCAACTCGCAGAAGAAACAGAGACAGAGACATATGCTTAGATAAATTTGCTAAAGGCTTAAGAAATTAAAAAATAAAGTTAATGAAGAATAGGAGAATTGTATGTCTAAGCGACACTTTTTTCAACAACAAAGCTTTGATTTCTCTCACCGACTGACTGACCGTCACGGAAAACTGGCTTCCGATATTGTATCTTACACATCCCATTTACTGTCATCCTGCACTAACATACAGTGGGTATTGTTACCTGATATCCTATAGTTGTTTATAAAGCTGGATTGTTTGCTTCATTTGGCCGCTGTAAGCAGTAGATCTTAACAGACCGTAACTTTGTTGGCATAACCCCTCCTAAAGACGTTGTTTTTTTTTTCCATTCATCATTATGTCTGCCGTAGCGCGTGTGATATAACCTGCTGTGAATGTATTCTGTCTTATCAGCTGTGCACACCTTTCATTGTGTCATATTTTTCAAATCTTTGTTGACGTCTACATGAGAGAACACACGATTAAACGTCTTTCATGAACGGTAAAATGACAGATTGATATATTGAGTTAAAACTATACACATACATATGCGTGACCCGTGATTTCCTGGGAAAGTTGGGGGGGGGGGGGGGGGTGGTTTCTAGTAAAACAGAGAAATAATCCGACCTTCTCCCACTCCCACAGCTATGTCGTAAGGTCATAAGCTCCCTCAGGTATGGCGTAAGGGCATAAGCTCCCACAGGTATGTCGTAAGGGTATAAGCTCCCACAGGTATGTCGTAAGGGTATAAGCTCCCACAGGTATGTCGTAAGGGTATAAGCTCCCACAGGTATGGCGTAAGGGCATAAGCTCCCACAGGTATGTCGTAAGGGCATAAGCTCCCACAGGTATGTAGTAAGGGTATAAGCTCCCACAGGTATGTCGTAAGGGTATAAGCTCCCACAGGTATGTCGTAAGGGTATAAGCTCCTACAGGTATGTAGTAAGGGTAAAAGCTCCCACAGGTATGTCGTAAGGGCTGCATTGATGGTTGCATACTCCATAGGGAGCGAAAATGAAAATGATGATAATATATTTGTACAACAATGGCCCACAGGTAAGTCAAACAATGATTGACACCGCATGGCCCACAGGTAGGTCAAACAATGATTGACACCACATGGCCCACAGATAGGTCAAACAATGATTGACACCGCATGGCCCACGGGTAAGTCAAACAATGGTTGACACCGCATGGCCCACAGGTAAGTCAAACAATGATTGACACCGCATGGCCCACAGGTAGGTCAAACAATGATTGACACCGCATGGCCCACAGGTAGGTCAAACAATGATTGACACCGCATGGCCCACAGGTAAGTCAAACAATAATTGACACCGCATGGCCCACAGGTACGTCAAACAATGATTGACACCGCATGGCCCACAGGTAAGTCAAACAATGATTTACACCGCATGGCCCACAGGTAAGTCAAACAATGATTAACACCGCATGGCCCACAGGTAAGTCAAACAATGATTGACACCGCGTGGCCCACAGGTAAGTCAAACATTGATTGACACCGCATGGCAGACAGGTAAGTCAAACATTGATAGGCACCGTATGACCCACAAGTAAGTCAAACAATGATTGACACCGCATGGCCCACAGGTAAGTCAAACAATGATTTACACCGCATGGCCCACAGGTAAGTCAAACAATGATTAACACCGCATGGCCCACAGGTAAGTCAAACAATGATTGACACCGCGTGGCCCACAGGTAAGTCAAACATTGATTGACACCGCATGGCAGACAGGTAAGTCAAACATTGATAGGCACCGCATGACCCACAAGTAAGTCAAACAATGATTGACACCTCATGGCCCACAAGTAAGTCAAACAATGATTGACACCGCATGGCCCACAAGTAAACCAAACAATGATTGACACCGCATGGCCCACAAGTAAGTCAAACAATGATTGGCACCTCATGGCCCACAAGTAACTCAAACAATGATTGACACCGATGGCCCACAAGTAAATCAAACAATGATTGGCACTGCATGGCCCACAAGTAAGTCAAACAATGATTGACACCGCATGGCCCACAGGTAAGTCAAACAATGATTGACACCGCATGGCCCACAGGTAATTCAAACAATGATTGACACCGCATGGCCCACAGGTAAGTCAAACAATGATTGACACCGCATGGCCCACATGTAAGTCAAACAATGATTGACACCGCATGGCCCACAGGTAGGTCAAACAATGATTCACACCGCATTGCCCACAGGTAAGTCAAACAATGATTGACACCGCATGGCCCACAGGTAGGTCAAAAAAATGATTGACACCGCATGGCCCACAGGTAAGTCAAACAATGATTGACACCGCATGGCCCACAGGTAAGTCAAACAATGATTAACACCGCATGGCCCACAGGTAAGTCAAACAATGATTAACACCGCATGGCCCACAGGTAAGTCAAACAATGATTGACACCGCATGGCCCACAGGTAAGTCAAACATTGATTGACACCGCATGGCAGACAGGTAACTCAAACAATGATTGGCACCTCATGGCCCACAAGTAACTCAAACAATGATTGACACCGATGGCCCACAAGTAAATCAAACAATGATTGGCACTGCATGGCCCACAAGTAAGTCAAACAATGATTGACACCTCATGGCCCACAAGTAAGTGAAACAATGATTGACACCTCATGGCCCACAGGTAAATCAAACACTGATTGACACCTCATGGCCCACAAGTAAGTCAAACAATGATTGACACCGCATGGCCCACAAGTAAGTCAAATAGCAAAAGAATGATTGACACACAAGTAAGTCAAACTATGGTTTACACCGCATTGCCCACAATAAGTCAAACAATGATTAACACCGCATGGCCCAAAAGTAAGTCAAACAGCAAAAGAATGACTGACACCGCATGGCCCACAAGTAAGTCAAACAATGATTGACACCACATGGCCCACAAGTAAGCCAAACAATGATTGACACCGCATGGCCCACAAGTAAGTCAAACAGCAAAAGAATGATTGACACCGCATGGCCCACAAGTAAGTCAAACAGCAAAAGCGTGATTGACACCGCATGGCCCACAAGTAAGTCAAACAGCAAAAGAATGATTGACACCGCAAGGCCCACAAGTAAGTCAAGCAATGATTGACACCTCATGGCCCACAAGTAAGTCAAACAGCAAAAGAATGATTGACACCGCATGGCCCACAAGTAAGTCAAACAGCAAAAGAATCAATAAATATCATATGTGACCTACTTCTGAGTGCTTGCAGGTAACAGTGATATTATGTAAGGGGTGCTGGGACTAAGGATGCCTTAATGTGTTTGTTGATCGCAGTAATGTTAAAAAAAAAAGCAACATATGAATTCAGTTGAGAAGTTAAACATCATTACATCTTGTAGTTAACATTGTTAATTAGCACGTGAAACGTGTTTTGATGTTATAATATCATTCTATCTTGTCTCTGTTTTACAGTGGAGGAGGTGACGACAACTTACCTGAGGTGCCCACGTTACCGAGTAAGTTACTTGACATTTCGTTGTGTCCACGTTACTAAGTTCAGTTACTTGACATTTCATTGTGTCCACGTTACTAAGTTCAGTTACTTGACATTCTTTTATGTCCATGTTACTGAGTTCAGTTACTTGACGTCACTGACAAAGTGATTACAACAGCGACTAAACGAGATCAACACAAACTGGTAGACAGTTAATACAAGACAGCCTTAGAGAATGATTTAGATTACAATAATTGCAAAATAAAGTCGGTTATACCGACATCTGGGTACCAGAGCAACTCTGGGAAGGTTAAAGGCATGCTGTTGACCACATCACCCGTAGTGTTCCATATGGTCAAGAAAATATGGGCCTCACACCAGCTTTCCCAATATGCCTCAACGGGCATGTAACGGAATCCTTTACTTTTACTATATTAACAAAACACAGTCAGTTATACTAACATAAAACAGTCAGTTATACTAAGACAAGACAGTCAATAGTATCAACAATAAACAATCGGCCGTGTTAACTAGAATACAATCAAATAAGATTAGAGGAGATATCTGACAAGCTGCCAGCATCCAATCATTGAAAACTGCCAGGGTAGACATTTTTAATGGACCTAATCGTTAACGCTGCCACACATAGCAACTGCTGATAATGATAATTGAGAACCAGAGTCAAATGTGAGCTTTCACTTGAATTATTTCTTTACGGTGACTGCCCCTTACCTCAAACAAAAGTTTAACTGTCAAGGTCGTTTGTTTTGTTGTGTTAACCGTCCATCCTAAAGAGTTAGAATTTCTCAATGCCTGGCCTGACTTTAAGGCGATGTCAGGTGACACAAGGTTACACAACATTGGTTTGAGGTGGCATCACATGAAATAATGAAATAACAGTGGTTTCAGGCTGCGTCACGAGAAATGATGAAAGAACATTGGTTTCAGGCTGCGTCACGAGAAATGATGAAAGAACATTTGTTTCAGGCGGCGTCACATGAAATGATGAGAGAATATTGTTTTCAGGCGGCGTCACGTGACAGGATGAAAGAACATTGGTCTTCTTCTTCTTCTGCGTTCGTCCTGAAAAGGACGTTAGTTGCGTTGTGTCGCGGTTTACAGCAAAGCTGCACTTTCTACGCCTTTCGGCCCGACACATCCGACTTCTGTAAGGCATTTTTTGGGACCGGGTTTGTCTTCCCACTTCGATCCCTACTCTCTCAGCCAGACTGCAGCGAAGCAGCCTGTTTCCAGGATCACCACTTGGAAGTGGTGTAGGGTCTTGGTCAGTTCTGGTTCGCTGACCCTGACGCAAGCAGTCAAGCTATGGGTCGCTGACTGCATTTATCACAGTTGATGCGTCCTTTTTGTTTGTTTGTTTGAGGGTTTTGCCTTCTTGTTGTGGTGGATTTAGATGTTATGACTTGTTGTTGTTATGAATTTCTATTGTACTGAATGAGGTCAGCTGTGAAGGCCCCTGAATCTAACAATTATTAGGGTGAGTTTTCAGAGTGCCTTTCTGCTACCACCTTATGATCTCATTCAGACTTATTCTTGACTAGTATGTCTGATAGCTACGTATAATGTCTTGGGTAATGTAAGATGTGTTGTAATAATATGACAACAAATACAACTAAGAACTCTATGAAAAGTATTTAACAACACCCAGAGTTAAGTTTAAATGTGAATTAATTTTTTACAATTTATTGTTCCAGTATCACAATTTTGTGTATACTGGAATTGAAATTCAAAATGATCAATCAAAATATTTACATCAAAATGATTCAATTTATAACTGTATATATTATTGTTCACAAATTTAATTACATGTGTCAATCTGGGACAATGTCACTGTACAATAGTTCCTATGAAGGAGTACTGTTAGGAAGAACGTCTAAGTTCATCACAATCTGAATATTTATTAAACACTTGGGAAGTGAGAGTAATTTTTGGGTTGATATCAAATGCCTGCAGACACTGGCTTAACTTCGTGGCTTCTGATGTGCAGGATGAAGTATAGTCACACCGCCAGCTTCCAATAACAAGTCAGGCTTCTGATCTTGAAATAACAAGGAGGCACACAGTTGATACTACCTCACTTCTTTAGATGCAGAATTATACAGATCTCAGTTGACCTGGGCTCACTTCTAGTCGTGGATGAAACCATAGAACAATAAAAATGCGGCCTACATCACCCTCTGATATACTCTCTCTTTCCCTAATGTAGTAAAATCTGCGAGAATAATCGCTCATTTCAGTAAGATTTTAGTCATAAAATGATAATAAATAAACCCGCTCTATTGTGTCTGACGGTGATCTTCTCACACGCCAGCATAGCGCTGAACTTTGTGCAGTGCTAAAGCCTATAGAACGATCCCACGGTAAAAATCTAACACGCGTTTTAGTTTCGATTTCGAAAACGTACTACCAACATTTAACATTTTGCCAGATCTGCTGCATACACACTGCAGCCAAGACTTATAATTAACGATTTTGCGGAAGTATGTCGCCAAACTGCTATCTGAATTAACGTATTCTGTCAACTTTAACGCAAAATTTAGTAGTAATCCTTACATTTTTTTGGTAGTGTTACACGATACAATACAAATTATTAACGCCAATTCTTAACCCGCCACGCCAACACCCCGCTTCGCTTGACACATTCTGCCATGCATATATACACGCTGGAGCAAAGCCAACAGAGGCAAACACGCAGACAATTTTATTGCCTCCTCGCGGTAATGTTTCTGACGTCACAAAAACAAGTTAGTTATTTGAAAATACATGCTGGCGAGATGAAAGAGAGGGAAAGATGGCGGTCTTGTGTAAAAATTTCATTTGACGATTGACTATGACAAAAATTGAAAATCTAACCAAATATGAATCTGACCATAAAAATCATATGGTAGTATAGCTTAGAGTCCACTGAGCAAGAATGTGTTTTAAATAATATGATAGTCCCAGTGTTCGCCAAGTTATTGAGAAAATACTAAATGTCTACGGACGCACGACCAGACAGACTGTTGTCCCTGCTTGTTTTTCATAACGTTAGTGGGGACACCGGCTTAGAAGGGAGGCATTGAGGTAAATTCAAATTCGCTTGGGTAACAAGAGTATAGGAGGGAACAGGGGAGCGGTAGGAAAATGTAATCTAAAACTAACATCGTTTTGTATTGGCATAACTAAAGCAGACTGGCCAATCGACTACCAGACGCAGAGTATGTTCGGAATTGTTTTTTTTTTCAAAAACTGCATTTGAATTCTGGTAGTCGCAAGCTTTCGATTGGCCAGTGCTACTAAATATTAGCAAGAAGCTTTCATTATTCATTGCCAGTTGAACAAAATTTTTCATTCAGATACGCTGAGAACAGCTGTGATAAATTTAAAATTAAATAACTAAATAAGTATTTCACAGTCTGGACGGAGCAGAAGAAACGGAGGCCATTTCTTTGCAAGTCAGCGTCATTTGTTTATATTTCTTGATTTGTGGTAAGAATGCTTTATGAATTTAATATGTTTAATCCCATTACCAAAGTTAGATACTGCTATTGGGGAAAAGTGAAGGACGTGCCGGGAGCAGACATTGTTGAGTCCTCACGTTGAAATGTATCTAACTGATGTATGTTGTCATGATTATGTTTGAATATTATTGTATTAGAGTATATTAGTAAGCCTCCGTGTTCCATGAACACTGTTCACCATGCCTGAAGCATTTATATTTAAAAAGAAAAAGAAGAGAAAAATATATAAAAGGAAATGTGGTTACCCCACATTATATTATTGAGGAAAACTATGTAAATGTACAGTGGCGTATCTGCCATAGGGACCTGAGGTGTGGTCACAGCAAGGTGGGAGTCATGAAAAAACTAGGGGCGAGTGCACCTGAAATGCACGCGAGGCTGACCCCATATCACAGTAGGGAAATAAATAATATCAAAAGTGATCAGATATAAAAGGCCAGGGTGTCCTTTTGTTGCAGAGGTTTTATTTCCTGTTGCCAGCTGGTAACAGGAAACCTGAGGAGTGACGATAACGCCAAGAAGTCTCCGAAAATTCATGTATGCTGTCAAGAGATAACAGCAGGAGCTTGGGCGTGTGATGTGATATCGATATTTCTGCAACTACACACTATCTTATCATTCAACAAGAAACCCCAGGTGATATGTTAAGGACCTGGGTATATCTGACAGTTTTGTTTTAAATAAACACGGGTATTTCAAATCATACTCAGGAAGTTGATGGGGTATGATGATAATACAGCCCCTCATACACAGTGACTCTCCCTATTAGATGAATAAAGTGTAAGCTGTGAACATTCCAACAGGAAAGACATATATTAACTTTGTAGTTATTGGGCAGATTGCCCACACACATTTTTAGTTGATCTTTTCTGTAAACTATCTTGTCCTCATTTTCAAAGACCTGTCCAAGAGATATGACTGGACAGGCAAAATAAATTGTACAAAGAATTATCAAATTTAAAGAAAAACTTAACCACAGGTTTTTATTCACTTCCTCATAGAAACTTAAAGTGTTTTTGTGTTGTGTACCATCATTTCATTTCTCCCCTAGACACTAGGTACATCATACACCAGACACTAGAGCCAAAATAGTGACCGTGTGAGATCTAGGGAAGTAGCGTTAGGTTCCCTGCACATAATTCATCATCATCATTTATAGAGTCAGAGGCCTACATGTGCTTGACCTCACACTGTTAATACATACACGGATTTCATTCTTTTAGGATACCATCATACCCCCCCCCCCCCAGCAAAATCTAACTTTGCTACACCTAACTAAACATTTTAATTCATTCAGATTCAGCATGGTAACTAAACAATTAGTTAACGTTCTTAATTGGTTTGTTACCCCATTCATGGTCAAATAAACTTCAAACTACAGTTTGACACTTTCCTTGACAAAGGAAACATTTTAAGTTAATAATATCAAGTCATGTACAAAGACGGTGACTTGCTGAAGAAGACGGCCAGTGGTTTGCCTGGTCTTATGTCACAATACTGTTCAACAATTTCCCCATTACTATTTAATTTTATTTTCTCCCAAAGTGTCAGAAAACCTGTCGGGCTTTTCTACAACCTATTACTATATTTCTTAACAACTCTGTGAAACAACACAAAGTTTGATGTTGGCTTCACTCTAGATAATCTTTTCCCCACATAATTTTCATACATATTCAATATATACATAATGATAATAATAATGATAATATAAAGGTTTTCTTTCTTACCGCATCAGAGAAATATTAAACACTAATAGTTTGAATTGAGATAATATGGTCAACTCCAGATCTCTTGCTGGTGCAGAACAGCTAAGCCAAGACAGTACTTTTATCTTGCTTTTAAACAACTTTAGTGTCGAAAATCTCTATCACAAGTGGCCCCGAATACTACTATCCATTAGTTTTATTCTTCCCTTAGTATATTAGGCTACAGCCAATCAGGTACCGTTTGGCTTTTAGCGTCCTTATATTCAAACTCGAACTAAATTTTCAAATCTAGGACTAACTTCCCCTTTATCCCCACCACAGGGCAAACTGAGAAAGATTCAAGTCTGTTCGTCCATCTGTCTTCGTCAATATCTCGGTTAATTCCTAACAGTTTATAATTCTGACCAATAATTAGTGATCCTGTTGTTACCTGTCACACAGTGATTACATTTTTATTCTTGTATTCATTATATTCAATATTATCGTTTTTATTCTTCATTTCCTCAACTAACATATTTTTCTATCTTGCCAATTCAAATTTGTAAACACTAACTCGTAGTACCACCAACTATGCTCCTTCCCTTCCCCGTTCCATACTGTATTTTTTTTTCAAAATTTTCCACGTTAATCGTAATTTTTTTTTTTCTTTAAACTGCCGCTCTCATTCATTACGAGACAACGCTTGTAGAAATACGTCACAAAAGCAACAAAGTGCTGTCTGTACGCTACATTAGCCCTACTTTTACGCTAGAGATACGTGTGAGTACGGGTTTTGGGCTGTATCGCATCCGATCATTGTGGTAATATACATTCGCATCTGCGTTACAGAAAAAGGGGTTTTTCTATCGTATTTTTGAAACAAGCTACGATATCGGCTTGCACTATCGTCTGCTCGGCTCGTGACGACCAAGCAGAACCAAACGCGTGTCGAAGTGTAGCATTTTCTCTCTCCATCTTATGCTTCCTTTTATTCTTTCACCGTTTCTGTCTTACTATCTTCTCGGAACAACTAGGCTTGGTTTTGTGTCAAAATATGTTACGTTAGTGTCCCAAGGTCGAGGCATAAAATCTTAGCACTGACTTGCGGCGTAGGAGATAACGTTCTCCACAACTTCGCTATTTTATTCCTATGTTATTTTTACACTTATAAACACTATATATATATATATTTCGAGCGGTGAAATCTCGGACATCATCACACTTGTGCCAAGGCGTGTTCCTTTCAACCTAACTGGTTATATCAGAGCGCAATTTGCCAGTCAGAAATAAGTGAACTCTGTTAACTGAAGCAATGTGTCGATAAACTCTAAGCCCTGAAAAGGGCTACTAGCTTCTATCAGCTAGCATGAAGAAGCCATGAAAAGGACAGCTGGCCCATTCAGCGCTGATAGATACTAAGTCCTGAAAAGGACTAACATTATCCACCTGCTAGCATAAAGCCCTGAAAAGGACTTGCCCTAAAAATGACTCACCAGCTACACAAGCGCTGCCTGTACATCCTCAGTTTTCAGCGAAACACCGGTTGTATGTGAACTCTGGGCAATCCAACCAGATTTCTAGTCCATCCAGCGTCGATAGATACTAAGTTCTGAAAATGACTAACATTATCCATCTGCTAGTCTTGTCGTTGGTAATTTTGAGAAGGACAGATTGGATGGAATGGAAGAATAAATGGTAATAATGTCTTATTGATAGTCTATGAGTTCGAAGAAACTGCCTCTCCTCGGGAAATAGTGTACTAGAAATCCTTAATGCAAAGAGAATTCTGGCAAATAAACAGGATATTTTCTGGGAGATAAATTCTCTCTCAGGAATCCTACAAAAGGACTATGTAAAGAACATAAGTTTGAGAAAGGAGATTTGGTTTCCAGCCACATTAACTAAAATATCCCGACCCACTAGAAGTTAGTCAGCCCCCAAGGGTGTATATTTATGTTTAAAACAAAATACAGCCCAAATAAAGTTAACAAGAAAAATAACAGCAGACTCTATTGAGTTAAATTTAGAAAAAAGAAAGATATAGATTCTCACAGCTCTTATTTTTTACAAATGAGCAAAAATATGTAGGTTCTTATGTTTAGAAAAAAAACAGACACTATGGTCATCATGTGGACTAGGAGATCTTTTCTATGGTAGTTTTGCTGGTAGGTGATATACTCATCTCCTCAAGGTCTTTAGTAGCTGCAGAGATGATAGGTGTTCGGACTCTCTTGGTTTGGTCTGCCCAGCACTTAGGTCTCATAAACAGTTCATTGAGTTCAGTGGGTGGCAGAGGTTGCTTCCCTGGACTCAGTGCGCATCACAGATAATGATGGGTAAGTCAGCCCTGCTAAATACCTCTTCTGCTTATGGGATGTATGGTAAGGAATTGGTTACTGGTTGATAGGTTATGGTTGGAAGGGGTAAATTGGGTTTTGGTATGGTCACCTGGTTTGTACCCGCAACTCATAACCTGGTTTTGTACCTTAGGCCCGTAACCTGGGTGCACTGGAGGATGAAACAATTGAAGTCCCATTAGTGGTGTTTCAAGAGCAATCATCTCCTCTGTCTGATGGCCGATAAGCGTCCATCAAATTAACACAATCATAACTAACATTTAGTAACACTGTTTTATCTATTATCTATGAAATACTCCTTCTTAACTGACATTATAGCGTATCTGGAGTTCTCAACCTCTATCTAGCTGTCTGCTTATTTACAGCAGTGGTTTTCCCCATGTTGGCAGTGAGTTTCACAAACTGTGAGGTTTGGGGCTGGGGTCATCAAATGGTTGAAAACCACTGGTTCATCTTGTGCCCGTTGAGCAGTAGTGCCCCTAGATCTATAGAGAGTTACGCCAACTATGTCAGAATCGAAAACGAGGCTGAACGACGTAGACGCCATTTTCGGCTGTACAATACCAGGACTTGTAACGAGAATAAGCATCGAGTAAGATTTTTTTTTTAATTAAAGAAGAAAAATATCACGTTCAACCTCTGATGGGTTATAATTAGGATATATATTGTTTTCAATTCCAAATAATATGAACAACTGCCGATATGAGAACATGGCATCACATTTGTCAAATCATTGTAAATAGGGACAATCACAATTATGCTAGTACGTTAAATAAATAAACAAAAACAAAAAACAAAACAAAAAAGAAAACAAAATCAAGAAGAAACTCTGAACAAGAATAATATGAAAATGGAGGGGTGTAAAGGCCTGGTGTTTCCAGTTATGTAACTGACTTTTTCAGATATTTAATTGACTTTCATCTGTTAAAAGTCATATGCATTGTAAGAACAGCATCAGACCTTCTCATTCCCAGCCATTAATATTAACATTTGTTCGTGTTAAATATTGTTTGACTATATTTTGCAGTTCCCTAGGTCTGTCTATTCTTAACACCTCTTATATATATATATAAGCTGTTGTTTTCTTAACCCCATTGTCAGTTGTCAGTCAGAATTCGGAAGTATCTAGCGCGCAGCCTTAAACTATTTCCTTGTGTGGATTTGTTACTAGTTTTCGTGGAGATTACATTTCTGAATTTTCTGGTAAAGGATAATAGTGCTAATGTTTTTAAGAAGTGATAGCTTTTAACATTTATTCTTCACTTAGATTTTTCTCGCTAGTCAAACGAGTGAAATAAAGTAACGCGTAGCGATTTCCTACCAGATATTCTATTAAAATGTTAAATCAAGCCACCCGCATACCTTAGACCGTAATGATGTTAACAGTATGGGCAGACGCGACACTTAATCTCTACAGGAGAGAGATAAACCCGACGGTTTAGCTGACTGGACTTATAGGCAATAAAGCGACTGATAGGGGGAGTCTAGATTACATGTTATATTTCCTTGTGCATATTTGTCATTATAGTGTCTATTATTTTTGATACCATGTGACAGGTTATGAGAACAGAGCACCTCGATCAGTTCGCTTGAATCCCACAGGCGCCCCTCTTTTTCATTCATTTTCATTTCATACAAACTCGGTCCCTCGCTTCCCTAACTAGCATGCACGTTCGTTACACATAAGCCATGCCTTTCTCGCTATCTACCTTACTCAGAGTTTAGCTACACCTACCTGTCTTCTTTCACGCGCTACTAAAGCAGCTTTTCAGATCCTGAACTGACATTCCTTCAAAAAATGACGGGTCCAGGGCGATAAGACGTACCTTTGTTGGTTACATTTGACAGGGGGAATTAAGCGAATGCAAAAAAGTGGCGATAACCACAGTTACCGACCACATTCGTTTGTTCGTGATCCCCAGAGGAACGTAATAAGCTACAGTAAGAGACGGGATCAAAGACTTCTGCTCGCTAGCAAATGGCTATGCGGTCGGCAGAAGTGTTAAAGAAAGCTTTCATTCAGGAATCGAACCGTAGATTTTCCCAAAATACGGGCTAAGGCGTGATATCTCGCACTAGAGAACGAAAGAAGACCTATTTTATATAAATACCTCATTCTTTAAAATCAATTATCTAGGATCCTCAGATTTTTCGGAATATCTAGCTCGAATCCTAGAGCAATTATACAAAGTGGTTCACTTAGAATTTCGTTGGAGATAGTCTCATTTTCTGTGTTGCGGTAAATATATATACTAGGAGTTGAGTGATTTAATTGTTAAAGTTCGTCATTATATTTCCCTAGGATTTACTGTGTTAATTGATGGCGTATTAAATACATATAGCTAATTCTTCCAGCTGTAAACGTAAATTTAATTACTCGCTACTCCACAGTAATAGATGTTAATTAATTAATAAGACGCTAGGTGTTTGATAAATGACGAAGTATAATTATCATGTGGAATTTTATAAATGACTATTGTTCATATCGCGCGTTAAAATAAACTAGACTCTTGTGGGTTTTTTAAAATATAATTTAATACCGGAGTGGTTAAGATGCCTTGCCGTAAACGTGTGTTAGGATATAATATTTCTATTACTGTTATGTTATTTGTTTTGTTTCCAACAAAATCTAAGCTGATCAACCCTGCGATCTAGCGGTCAGAATAGCTCCAGTAACATTCTTAATTATTATCGGGTCTTGGATTTTGACCTGTGCGGTCCTCTTGTTTTTTTTTTTCATCCAGAGAGAGAGTTCAAACGCAAAAACATTAAGAATAAAATTTAACTGGACACGCAAATTACCCAGATTGTTTACCTACAATTATCAGCCCGTGGTGGCCAAATATCTAGATAACATTGTTCCAGAATACTGACTACTGTTGTCTTCCTTTTCTCGAGTGGATTTATCCAGAACAAAGAATACTTGGGTCCAGAATCGGCACTCAAACCCCAGAGAGAGAGAGAGAGAGAGAGAGAGAGAGAGAGAGAGAGAGAGAGAGAGAGAGAAACAGATAGGATATCTTTTCCTTATCATTATTGGTTTCAAACAGTTTACCCACCAGACATTTTCCTTTAAATATCGGGACTACTGTGTATTGTCCATGGTGAATATTTGATCGCGGATTATATTTTCTACATTGAACTACCTGACGTGAATTTTCTCATATCCAATAAGCACTATCAAAGCGGGCGTTCCCCATTAGGAAAAATTAATCATCCTCGGAGGAACTGGGGCTCACTTGGAAAAGCACCACACTGGACTATGTTAATTAGGCACTGAAGTTACGTTCAAGAATAGAAGGTAAGCGTGATTGAATGTGGCCACAGATTGAGAAATTGTAAGAAAGAAGAATAAATATTTCTTATATTGTATAATCATTGTACTCACCTCTGTCTTTTCTTGTTCGCTAATACTGTTATATTTCTTGTTTTGTTTTCAGGATAGATTTACTAGAGACTTTGGTCTTTACTTTATCGTCTATTCCTATGCTCTAGGGTTACTCTTTTGACCTCTTGGGGTTACTAACTTCTGTGGGAACTACCTCTGTTGGGATCTTCTTTGTTTTTCCTTTACAAGAGGGAAGGGCCTATTGGGCTAATGATTTCCATATTTTGTCTGTAAACTATATTTTAGTGATGTAAATGATCGATGTTGTGAATTTCTAGTGATAATAAACTTAATAAACCTTCAGTTATCGTGTTGGTCAACCCCTGCCCTATATGTTATCCATAGTTTGTTTTCACATTTGTGCGTAGTCGTCACAAAATTGTGTGTACGTGAGTGTGGTGTAACTTGTATTTCGTACCAGGAGAGAAAGTGCGTCTAATTTAAATATAGTCGTAAAGATAGGCTGGATTAGAGCAATTACTCAATCCAGAGACTGTTCTTTCTCTTACACTATCACCCCTCTTGAAAAGAAGAAAACTATTTCTTACACCTTACTCTCACATAGTTAACACTATCACCTCTTCTCGGACGGGACCATAAATACCTCAGACCTATCTTATCAAAATTTACGACATACCATACGACGAACTAACAGACGCCGAAAAATGTAATAGCTATTTAATGACAGGCGATCATTTTTTGGTAGCGCGTATGGAGAGATTAAATAATAACTAATATTTTACGCTGAACGCCGGCACTAGCAGGGGTGGGCGAAATAACATAATTCAGTCCGACCAAACTCAGCGCCAGCGGTGTCTGCTAACTGGTAGGCGTAAGGAAACACCGTGTGCCTTTTAAATTTAACCAGGACTGACGGAGTGGAGAAGAGATCGTCTTGTCCCGTCTGTGTGTGTAGATATAGGATTAGCATATTTTTATATATAAATGTTTCTTGTATTCTTCGCAGACCTGATCACAAGGGCGACCAGCGGTCTTTTTCTTTTTTGGATTTGTTATTTTCTCCCTTTCTTGGCTTGTGCGTCACCAATTTCATCTGTCAACGGGCATTCGCCAGAGAATATTGGAGGACAATACATTTTTAACACTGGACCAAACCCAGATTTATATTTTTACCAGCCACAAGTGGTGAACCTTATTTTATCCCGACTCCTGACAGTCGTAATTCAAGGGGATTATACCTCTCTAAATACCTACGCTGTGCAGAATCAGCGCTTTTAACACAGAGTTGGCCGATAGAAGAACCATCATCATCATATGAACATTATTTTTAGCAGCCAGATGTTTCCCAATACTGGAAGTATTTTTCCGTTAAAGAGTGAACCTCAAGAACTCTCACAGTTTTAACTATTTGTAATAACACTTCTAGGAGAAGCACCATATTAGGCGTTCACCTCATTTACTAATTTCTGGGGATGGCCTGGGGCCAATTTGGGTCTGCGACAACTGGAGTGACAGAATATTAAGCGAAAATAGATAATATATTCATGGGATAATACTATTGCCAAGGGATATTACAGACCTACCATACCAGGCAATTAGGTAAGAGTGTGAGAGTGGCCACTGTTTGAAAGAGTGTGCGAGTATTCCCTTGTTTTGCGGGGAAAATATCCATATATCTGATTTGTCTAAATGTTTGTTTATTTTACTGGGTCTCATAGAGTGCCACTACTGTTCATTCTGTAATATAGTGCTAACCTTCAACCTTTGGGTTAATAATTTTGTAAGTTTTTTTTCTCCAATTCGGGAGGGTGCATTTTTTCTGCTTTATTTTTGTATGCATGTAAATGACTCTTGGATCTTTTCCTTAAGATATTTTGATGTTGTCGAGTTTAAATGATAATAAACTACAAAGAAACTTACCTTTGTGTGTTGGTCAGACCCATACCCATTTATCCGTAGTTTTTTTCACGTGTGTGTCTTGTTGTCACATAGCTGTGTGTGTGTGTAGAGAAACTTATCTATTCTTGATAGAGAGGTAAAAGCTGTCTTGCAACAAAGTACAGTAGTACGGATAGGCTGGAGAAGACAACCTAATCACTCCAGAGACATATCTTTTCCCTCAATCTACCAACTGTGAAAAATTTATTTTCTATACCTTCTTGCGCATATGCCGACATCCACTCTACTCGGACGGGGCAAAATAAAACAACTAACCTTCCGTACGACAACGACGTTCAACAGTGCCGATTTGGTCTATCTTTTGCAAAAGATTTGTCAGTCCGCCTAAAGTCCATCCTTTGTTTGGAAACGCCTTAAAAAGTCGTTTCGCACCATAATTTTTGTTTTGTCGAAGAAATTTAATAGCCGTTTTTTCTTCTTCAGACAACGCCATTTTGCAGCAGAGGAATTACAGTTGTATGCAGCACCACATGCAAGGCGTAAAATTCGTTATTTGAAATTGAAATTTGAGACTCGAAATTCGAAAAGGGATATTGTTATCATAATTGTCACCAAAATTCATAATAATTGGGTCATGTTCGGCCGAGTTGTTAAAAATATTTACAGGTCATGGATTTCTTTGCCTGACGGTGTATAGGAACATTACACCTGTATGTGGCCTCCGGGTGTGCTCCTGCCGCCAAAACCTGCCAAAGGCTACTCTCAGAGAATGTCCGTGGACATAACCTTTACACCTGACATAAAAATGAAATGTCTTCAACAGATATCTTGATCCCTGACATAAAAATGATTGTTTTCAATAGATATCCTGATTCCTGACACATACATAATTGTCTTCCACAGATTTCTTGCGCCATTACAACCCCTGACATATACATAATTATCTTCCACAGACTTCCTGCGCCAGTACAACCCCTACGTGTATGGCTACTCTGAGGGTGTTGGGTCCAGAAAAGCCCGATTCAATGTTGCCGAAACTGGAGCAAAGTCCGGGTTTGTGATAAATATAAAAAAGACGATAATCTCTTTTTTTGTCAACATTGGTCCAAGTAATCTTCCCAGAACACAATTTTAAATTATCACGTAAAATATTGACATTTTCATGATAAACTTTCCTAAATGGGTTGGAATACATATCTTGTTTCACATAAACTTTCCCATATGTGGGTTGTGAGAGATAAAATGTCCTTTACGTGAGGTGTGAGAGATAAAATGTCCTTTACGTGAGGTGTGAGAGATAAAATGTCCTTTACGTGAGGTGTGAGAGATAAAATGTCCTTTATGAGGGAGTCTGAGAGATAAAATGTCCTATATGTGGGATGTGAAAGATAAAATTTCCTTTATGTGGGGTGTGAGAGATAAAATGTCCTACATGTGGGGTGTGAGAGATAAAATGTCCTATATGAGGGGTGAGGAATAAACTTTCCTATATGTGAGGTGTGAGATATAAACTGTCCTATTGTACAGACACTACATATTACTCTGCGGGAGATTTAGAAACAGTTTGAAATCTGTGAAAACTAGGCCAGGAGCAGACTGCAACAGCGGCCATGTACCAGTTACAGGAAAACTTAGGATAAAATTGAAGAAAGTCAAGCGAGCTTCAAACAACATCAAGTTAAATTTAGCCTTACTTCTATCAGATAAGGAAATGAGTGAAAGATACAACATTACAATATAGAATAGGTACAATGCAATAGCAAAAATACAGAGTATCTAGTATAGATGAACAGTGGGAAATGCTAAAGGAATCCATACATCAAACATCAAAAGAAATCGTACCACAAGTAAAGAGGACTGCAAAGAAGAAGTGGATGACAGATGACATTTTACAGCTGATGGATGCAAGAAGGAAGAAGAAGCAAGACAACAAAAAATATAACAGACTAAATAAGGAAATAGTAATTAAACGTACAACAACAAAAGAAGCATGGCTAAACCAGAAGTGCAGAGAGCTTGAAGTGCAGAACAGAATAGACACAAAATCTATGTACAAGCAAATAAATGAGTTAACAGCCAGAAGGACACAAACAGTCACTAGCTGTTTGAAATCAAAAGAAGGAACATTGTTAATGGGTCATGAGAACATGATAAAAAGGTGGACAGAATACATCAAGGAGCTGTATGATGATGAAAGACCAGATTTGAACAACCAGGACAGCTGTGAAGGACATCCAATACTTGTGGTAGAAGTAGAGGAAGCCATGCGCCACATGAAGAAAGACTAAGCGCCTGGACCAGATAATGTAACAGTAGAGAAAATGGAAGCTTTGGGAGAATTTGGAGTAGAAGTGATAACAAAACTCTTAAATGACATCTACAACAGTAGTCAAATACCTGATGATCTGCTAAAATCCATATTCATAGCTTTGTCAAAGTAACCTGGAGCCATGGAATGTGAAGAACATTGTACCATTAGTCTTATGAGTCATGTGACCAAAATATTATTACGAATTATCATGAGAAGAGTGAGAAATAAAATTAAACCAGAAATCAATGATGAACAGTGTGGATTTGTAGAAGGTAAAGGCACAAACAATGTCATATATATTATAAGAACATTAATAGAAAAAGAGTTATAGAGGTGAAGTCAGATCTGTAGTTGTGCTTTATTGATTACACTAAGGCATTTGACAAGGTGAAACATGAGGAAAGTTTCAAAATGTTTGAAGACATCAACATTGATGTTAAAGACTTGAGGATAATGAAGAAGATGTACTGGCAACAAACAGCAGCTGTAAGAATTAGCAGCCAAATAGGAACGTATCAGCAAGTAAAAAAATGGTGTCAGGCAGGGATGTGTGCTGTCACCGGATCTGTTCAATCTGTGCAGTGAAAATATAGTGAGATCTCTAGAGGACATGCCAGTAATATCATTTGGAGGACATAATATAAACAACTTGAGATACGCTGATGATACAGTCTTAATAGCAAAAAGTGTAAAGGAGCTGCAGGCAATGGTGGATACAGTTGTGATAGAAAGTGAAAATAAAGGCCTCAGCCTTAATAGCAAAAAGACAGAAGTAATGGTCGTCTCAGAGAAAAGGGCTTCCCCACAATGCACTATCAAAGTGGATGGAACAGTTTTAAAACAAGTCAATAAATTCAAATACCTAGGCACAATAATAACAACGGATGGTAGATGCATCTCAGAAGTGAAGAGCAGAACAGCTCAGGCAAAAGTTGCATTCTATAAAATGAAGAGTATTTTATGCAACAATTCTTTGTCATTGGAAGTAAGAAAGAGAGTTCTTCATTGTTATATAGAACCAATCCTGACATATGGGAGTGAGTCATGCACAATTGGCAAACAAGCGGGGAAGGCACTAGA
The DNA here is from genome assembly GCA_024509875.1 of Oreohelix idahoensis. NCBI lineage: Eukaryota > Metazoa > Mollusca > Gastropoda > Stylommatophora > Oreohelicidae > Oreohelix > Oreohelix idahoensis. Next base: position 267,491 of record JAMPIV010003903.1, read on the forward strand.
GGCCACAGAGATGTGGTTTTACAGAAGAATGTTAAAAATACCATGGACATCCAGAAAGAGTAATGAGGATGTTCTGAAAGAGGCCAAGGCACAAAGGAAACTTATTTCACAAGTTAGAAAGAAGCAATCCACTTTTTTTGGGCATGTTATGAGAAGAAGAAAGCTGGAATATATCGTAACAACAGGTAAGATTGAAGGAAAAAGAGATAGTGGAAGACACAGAGAGCAAATACTGGACAGTTTGACATCGTGGTATGGAAAGAAGTCAATGGCAGAATTGATAAATTGTACTGGAGACAGGAAGTTGTGGAGAGACATGATCTCCTACGCCACTAGGCATGGTACTTGATGATGATGATGATGATTGGACAGACAATCTGCTGTCGTCATACCACATACAAGTCAATATAGTGTGCAACACTCATAAACTTGTCTTGACATCTCCCACAGTCGAACAGCCATGACTTCTCCATTCACACATCAGCTACTCAGTTCACGCATATCTTCTGACCAATAGCCCGAAATCACAACATTATGTATACTCAGAACAGACTAACTGATGACATTTCATACACTACTCATGAGCCACACTAAACCATTTCACAGTTACTCTGAGCTCTCAGTCAACTCAGAACAGACTAACTGATGACATCTCATACACTACTCATGAGCCACACTAAACCAAATCACAGTTACTCTGAGCTCTCAGTCAACTCATAACTACCAAATATAACCAAGCTCCCAAATGGAGTATCCAACATCAACAACAATCTAATTTCTAAATAGCCCTTGACACTCACACACACACAAGCACCACACACACACATATATAAACATAGATAAACTGTCCAAGATGTAAGGTGTCTGAGATAAAATGTCTGTGGTCGTTGGCATATACTCTAACGATGATGATATGCTGATATATATGTGGGTATAGTGGATTCGTTTCGCTACCCTAGCAGTAGGCAGTTGTGATGATAAGTTACTCTGATTAACCTTGACAATTCAACATCATTGTGACAAACAGATGATTGATGGTCTAACATCTGATGAACATATCTCACGCCAACAGCGGTGCATCAAAATATGAAGTTTTATTTACATGTATGAGCAGCAACAGTTGAAAATATGATAATATGCCCAACCTTCCACTTGAGGCTGGTCGTTAAATTTTCATAGGCACAATTTTCTACGTCGTCCTCTTTCATTCTCCATATTCCTATCTTCGCTGACACTGCTTCTGAAATTTACTACTGTCTCTGGTGTCAAGGTGGTTATAACTTGAGAACCACTGTTGTCATTTTAAAACGTCTTGTCATCGCAATTATCTCAATATTCGCTGTTCCTACTTTGGTTCTGCTTTATCTGTTATACTCCTATCTTCTTGTTACGAAAAATGTCTAGTGAAACGACTTGATCAATCTTTAGCAAGACTGGTCTACCACCAGGGATGATTATTTCTATCAGTGTCTACTGTTTCACACTTTTCATGGCTAGCTACTGTCTTTTGTTTCTTCTCATTATTCTAAAACAGTTTATGTACTTGGCAAGACTTGACACACCTGTCGACTGTCGTCTTGAAAATCAACATAATTCTTGAACTGGTGACACTGTCTCTCTTGTCCACTGAACAACACTAGGACTGTCATCTACCAGCGACCAGTTCTGAGCGACTTGGAGGTTAGACAATACTTTAATATCTCTGTAATCACAGAATCAACCATATTGTGGCATATCGTCAGAACGTACCTCCAAACTGCGCTCACCACAAAAATCTTTAATATAAGCATTTTCTTTTTTAACCAACCTTTATTGGGTTCTAAATTTGTTTAACATCAGCAATATTATTTACAAAACTTCAATCTGAGCGTGAAAGCGAAAAAAGGGAGATATGGTTTATGAAGATGATCAGCAATGTGTTTTTAACAAAAATAAAAAGGAGCAAAGAAGGCAAAAATGGTCAGTGGAGGTGATGATTAATATGTTGGATGACGTCATTTACAGATGACAATGAATAAAATACTCACTGATGGTGATGATTCACATGTTGGATGAATACATTTACTGATGACAATGAATAAAATACTGACTGATGGTGCATGAAGTGAGATTAACTTGGGAATTTAAAAACAAGTACATATAGCGCGAGCTGCTGTGGCCCTCGCATTTTGTATTACAGTTATTTACAAATTTTAATTGACTAATTAAATAATTACAAATGAAAACCGTAGTAGTGAAATAGTACACCTGCGTGCTACTGTCTAGCCACTCAGTTACAGTTTTTAAATTATGGATGGAACGACGGATAACAATGGGCTTACGTTGCTATTTCATGGTGTGGGTTGTTCCCCTTTATGTTTCGAGCTCCTGTTTTGGTACAGTGATTCCTTATCTGATTTTAAATTTGTCCTATTAATGCTTGAATTTTCTGTGTATAGATTTGTGAAATATTTTGTGGTCATAATGTCTACCTTCGTATACTGTCATGTTCCTACATATCCACACTAGATGCCTGAATTCAGCTAATAAAATTAATAGCTTGAGTTCTGTTTGTTTTGAGGCTTTTTGGTAGGGTGTTAAGCATAAAAGCTCTGTACATGTCAGGTGTTGGTTTTACCTTGGAAGCTATTATTTCTTTTAGTTTGTTTATGGCAGGGACAACTGTATTGCATTTGTAAAACAAGTGGTCTTCTGTTTCCTGCAAGTTGCAACTACATAATCTGCATTTTGGGATTGTTGTCCCTGCTTGTGCTGATTTGCGTACAATTGGTGTCATGCTGTAAAGTAGCCTAAATGTGACCTCTTTTGCTTGTGGTTTAACCTTTATTGTGTGAATAGTCCTTAAAATCTGTGTGTAGTCAGTTATGAAGTAGTTATCTTCTTTCTTCTTCTTTGATCCTTAGCCGCCAACCGTCAAAGCAGTCAGTGGCCATTACGCCTAGTGGCGTCTTGTAGGGCGACAACAAATTGATTCCACTTTGCTCGGTCAGCGGCCATCCTTCGTACAGTGCCCCAACTCTGGTTCATTCTTTGCATCTCAGCCTCCACAGTCCTCCGCCAAGTTGTTTTTGGTCGGCCTCTCTTTCGTTTTCCTTCAGGGGTCCATAGCATAGCTGTTCTTGTGATGGCATCGTGGTCTCTTCTGAGGACATGGCCAACCCAGCTCCAGCGTCTGCCAGCTATGATGGTGTGCATGTCCTCTTGCTTGCTCCGAGTAAGCAGATCTTGGTTGGTGATGGTATCCGGCCAAAAGATTCGGTGAATTTTTCTTAGGCATGTGTTACGTGCAGTCTTTGATATCTTACAATATTATACATAGGTAATTTTTTAGTGCTTAAGGGAAAGTCATTATTGAGTTACTTCCCTTGAACTCCGCGGATAAATACATTTTACTGCGATTTATTCGTTGTTTGGGTAATAATAGATTGTTCTTGCTTCAGAATATCTATGGCCTGAATTTATGTGTATTGTTTGTCTGAGTAGGACAAGTCTGTCTTATATCTGTATATCTTTACATATCTAAGTCGAACTATATGTTCTGTTGTCTCTAGAGAGGTCAAAGGCTATTCGGCGGATGTGTCGCTTGAGTGGTGTGATTTGGCTTCGTCCTGATAGGGACTGTGTGTGTTTTGCTATGTCGGCTTGATGCCTTGAAAAAGTGATCTCAGTGGTTTTGGGGAAAGTGATAGTCGTCTAGACCTATCGTGTATGCTTTACCCCAGTGTTTATTCATCTTGCCAAGGAATGGCAGTTTCATATTCCCTCTACCAAGGTAATCAAAGATACTCTTATGAACTCTCGATCGAAGCCACCATTGTCGATAATTACGATTTGAATGTTTAAGAGAATATATTTGACTCGATGAAAAACGACTTCGATTCCTAGCAGCACTATATTCTGTAGAATGCAGTCTATTGTTCATGACCAAATCTACAGAGCAACGAAATGTTGTATGAATGACTAACTTTAGAACAGATTCATTATCTGTATTCAAACGTGAGTGACAGTTCACGAGTGGAGCCATCTTGGAACCAAAACATGTAGGACTTTCAAGAAGAGAAAAGGGATGCCCGTATTATCGCTTGATCAGTCCAGAGATCACTGCTACACATGAGAACCCATTGTTAGCGGTTCAATATTATTATATGGAAAAATATGTGCTGAACATTATGTTGAAGAATCGTTGCTAAACGAGATTAGGTTTAGAAGTCATCTGAAATATTGTTTACAAGCTGACGTGCTCAGTCAGTGACGTCAGATGATATATGTATGGGCGATACTGAGTGCTTGGCTATTGACAGTCCATTATACCATTATTCTACATGAGTGCCCATGTAACATTGCAAGACCATTTGTCCACTGTACTATGATGTATTATGGCAACCTGTGATTTGTCACTATCTGTGCTGTCGAGTGTGTACGTCCAATTAAACTTTAGAAAAGGTACACAGTCGTTGGTGTCGATGACTTCCGGTCATACATGAGTGTGAGAAGAGAACATTTGTCAACAACACGAACCCTTATCATCATTCGCACATTATACACTCCATCCATGTCTACACAACACTGCGTAGGTCAAGTTGACATTCCATACACTACAGTGGGGCAGGCAACACCATAGGGATCTTGTCAACTGATGATGATAGACGCCTGTCTTCCCGCCTAGGAGTGTTCTGGTGTACTTTATCAACATATATTATATCCAACTAAATATCAACTTTATCAACTGGTGGACCAGCTTTCTGGGTTTGACCTCGCAGAAATTCAGAAGTCAACAGATTACCGATACCAGACCGTTTCCTGTGGCTGATACGACACACTTGCAGTATTGGTTTGCTCTTTGTCAACGCTTCGTCACGTGACCTGTCAAGTGAATGCAGTATGTAGGTCAGCGTTGTTGACATTTTTTACATTAGACATTATAGAGTTTCACAGAACAGTTGGATCAATTCTTGTCAGTGTTAACAGAAAGACAGTATTTGTGAACTAAGAAGTCCTGGTTTCATCGATGGATCTTCTTGTTTGCCATATATGAACTTTAATATTTAAGGCCAGAATGTTTAATTGAATAAAGTGGCAGTTTGTTTGTTTTCATGAAAAATAACTTTGCCATTACTGTAAGACTGAGCCTATTTTGCAACACATACTATCATACACATAATTTATATATATTTATGTTTACATGTTATTTGTTTGTATAGTATGTTAGTTTCTATGTCAGCGGGTTGTGTTTAAGGTTGGGCGGCGTCCTCACAACAGAGTATCCCACGTCATAGAGGGTCCGTTGTGGGCGTTTTCTATAGGTGCAATTTTCTTGATTGAAAATTTGCTGCGACAACTGTTGCTTTTGTGTTAGCTGTGAAGTCTGTAATTATTGTTATTTTTGTAATATTTCTTTGTTCTTTAGTTTTGTTTTGATTTGTTTGTAATTTGTTGGTCTAACCTTTTCTATCTTTCAGTTCTATTCATAATTTATATTCATATATTGTGACGTCATTTGTGTTGTTATTCTTTGCAGATTCAGTGATTATCTTCATTGATTTCCCTATTTGATTTATTTTGATTTCTGCAAACGTTCTTGTATTGTCAGTCCTATTTGTACTTTATGTATTCTGTTGGTTGACATATGTTTTATATGGGTATATTTCATAAGACACAATTGCCTGTGCACTGCACTTGGATTATGGTATAGACCAGTACCTGATTATTATTACTATTATACAAGACCTTATTAAAGGCTTGTGACCCACAGATATTGGGATAGTATACTGATTAATCAAGTCATTGAGAACTTGTGGTATTATTATTGGTTCAGGTGATTAGTATTATTGTTAGACATCATGTCTACTTTAGAATACTTCATTACACAAGGGAAAGCCCTTGATAAGACTGGTCAACAATTAGAACAATGGGCAGTTGCTCAATATGACAAAGCATTAGCTGCAGAAGAGAAAAGATTAGCTGCAGAAGAAAGAAAAGCTATGGCGGAAGAGAAAAGATTAGAAAAAGAAGCTGAGGCTGCTGCTGAACAAAAGAAATTGCAGATGCAGGTAGAGGAAAGGAGATTTGAAGCTGAACAAAAAAAATTAGAAAGAGAAGCTGCGGCTGAACAAAAAAGATTAGACAGTGAAGCTGAACAAAAAAGATTAGACAGGGAAGCTGAACAAAAAAAATTGGAAAGAGAAGCTGCGGCTGAACAAAAAAGATTAGACAGGGAGGCTGAACAAAAAAGATTAGATGCTGAAGAGAAAAAAGCAATAAGAGAACATGAATTTGAGTTGGAGAAATTGAGATTGACAAGTATGAGTAATGTTAATCAGGCATCTAGTGGTAATGGTAAACCTTCTACTTACAAGGTTAAGGTTCCACCGTTCAATCAGTCCAGTGACGATATTACATTCTGGCTGGATAGATTTGAACGTTCTTGTCGTACACATAATGTGGATAAATCACAATACGCTAATCAATTATCAGAAAACTTGAAAGGTGAATCTTTGACTAGATTATGCCTTGTAGGAGAAGCAGATAAGGATAATTATGATGTCATTAGGGCGGCTTTGATAAAAAAATATCAGCTAAGTGAGGAAGGCTATCGCCTTTTATTTAAGACGATGGTACCTGAGACGGGTGTAGAATTCTCAGAATTCACTGCAAAGGCACGTCTCACAGTTGATCGTTGGATTGAGCTTTCCAAAACAGAAAAAACGTATGAAGGACTTATGGATTTGTTGCTCAGAGATAAGATTATGTCATGTGTGAACAAACCTTTCCTTGAATTTATACATGAGCGTAAACCCAAATCTCTAAAAGAAATGGAAGAATATTGTTCCCAATATGTCACTGCACACCCCGACGTGACTTTTGGCAACACTAAGATTAAGGAGAGTATGCCAGTTGCTTCAGCAACACCATACAATCCCAATTATTCACACAGATTTCAGGGACCTCAAAACAGATTTGATAAAAAAGGTAACCATAATAGTTATCAAAACCAAGGTAACCAATCATTTCAGGGTTCTTCTTCAAAGAACTGGAGACGACCTGATAGCTCTCGACACAGGGGTGGTCATAATTATAGGAATTTCCGTAGAGGAAGTAATTATAGAAACTATCAGGGTTATCCGTCTTGGAGTCAACAAGATCATAATTACAGAGATACTCATTATAATGAATATGATAATGGTAACCAAGGGAACTATGACTCAAACCCAAATAGGGGTTACAATAGAGGTAACAATAACTACAGAGGTGATAATAACCGAGGTAGATCTCAATACAAAAGACATAAACCACATTTTCAGGCAAACTCTGCACAACAAGAGTCCCATGAAGCCTATAAACAGAGTAAAGATAATAATGATGCTAGTAATATGGCATGTGCCGCTTTTGATTTTGGGAGAGCATCTCAGTGCCCCCAATGCAAAACGTTATTTGAGCCAACCACAGTGTCTACTTTAAGCTGTGGCCATCCTCTTCCTGCTCTTCCAGCATCAGTCGCGCATGATGGAAGAGGTTCTCTTGTCTTACATAAGGGTTTAGTGAATAACAATCCAGTCTCTGTGCTATTTGATTCTGGATGCACCACAATTGGTGTTAGGCAGTCACTCGTAGATCCTTCCCGTGCCACTGGACAAGTAGTCAAATGTGTAACATTTGGCGGCACATTAGAGAAATACTCTACTGCTATCATTAGGATTGCTACTCCTTTCTTTACAGGAGATGTACACGCATGTCTTCTTCCGAATCCGATCGCTGACCTCATCATCGGTCGCATTCATGGAGTCAAGGAATGCACTCCGCAACAAATTTCCACGTGGGAAAGGCAAAACATGCAGATTGCTAACGCTGTAGTCACTAGAGCTCAGGCTCTTAATATGCCTCAAACTTCATCTACTGAAGATAATGAAGTGCATAACCAAGATAATCCCTTGGTAATTTCTCGTGACTCGTTTATAAAACAGCAAGAAGATGATCCCACTCTGAAGAAATTCTTCATTCTTGCAACTAAAGGTGATCCGAATAAAGACACAAGTCGTAAATCGTGGATTACAAAGAAGAATGGCGTACTTGTACGTATGGTTCAAGACTCCATTACGTCAAGTCATTCTCAAATCCTGGTTCCCAAGAATTTGAGAGTTAAAATTTTGCAGCACGCTCACGACTCTCAGTGTGCTGGACACATGGGTTTTTCCCGTACTAAGTCAAGAGTCCTTGCGGCTTTCTTTTGGCCATTGGTAAACAAGGACATACGGATTTATTGTCGATCTTGTAAAGTATGTCAGGAAGTTAAATCCAAAGGTCCACGGCATGCTGCACCCATTCAGGCGGCGGACATTCCTATTCGGCCGTTTCAAAAAATGGCCATAGACATTATTGGTCCATTTAAGATCAAGTCTGCCAGAGGACATCAGTTTATCTTGACGTGTGTTGATATGTGCACACGTTGGCCAGAGGCTATTCCTCTGAAGAGCATTACTACTGCTGATATTGCAGATGCTCTTTGGCTTATATTTTCTCGTCTGGGGTTCCCCGGAGAGATATTGTCAGACCATGGCACCCAACTAATATCAGATACCATGTCTCAAGTAATGTCTACTCTGCAGATAGATAGATCTTTAAGTAGTATCTACCATCCAATGTCTAATGGTATGGTCGAACGCCTTAATAGAACACTTAAAAACTTACTGGGGAAGATAACTGAGGATCATCCTCAAGACTGGGACAGAGTTTTACCTGCGGCCCTCTTCGCTTACAGAGAGGTACCCAATGAACATACGGGATTTTCTCCCTTTGAACTCGTCTTTGGCGCGCGTCCGCGTGGCCCTATGTCGTTGCTTCACGATCTCATAACATCTGACAATATTGACGATGACACAAAGTCATCCTACGAATATGTCATCGCGTTGAGACAAAAGATTATCGAAGCATGCAAATTAGCAACTTCTTCTTCTGAATTTGCGAAACAGAAGGCAAGGCAATTTGCCAATAAGAAGAGATGCTTACGACAACTTTGTCCTGGTGACAAAGCATTTGTATTACTACCTTGTAGGGAAAACAGATTACTTATTTCTTGGAAAGGTCCGTACGATATAATATCGAAAATTTCCGATGTCGACTATATTGTCGATATTGATGGGAAGCATAAAACCTTCCACATCAATATGCTTACTGAATTCCATGAACGTCCGGATTATTTGCAACCCATTTTCCAAGCAACGGACAATTCTCCAGTACCACATGGTCATTACTCATCACTGTCCGTGATACAGGATGAGGAAACAAGTTTTTCAGATGTAAATCTTCCTCTTCCAATGATCCCACTTCATTCCAGTGAATCATGGAAGGACGTTACTGTCTCTCCTGATTTGTCTCTAGGAGAACAGCGACAAGTTTCAACTATGTTGCAAACATTTCAGGATGTACTCACTGACATCCCTGGACAAACGAATGTCATTCAACATGACATTGTTCTAACTGACCATACTCCTATTAGGGTTAGACCTTATCCTATACCTATACATTTTCAAGCACAGGTCGAGAAAGAGTTGGATGAGATGATAGATTTGAAAATAATCGAACCATCCACCTCTGCATATTCTTCGCCGATGGTTATTGTGCGTAAAAAAGACAATAACATACGTCTTTGCGTTGACTATCGAAAATTGAATCAAGTAACGAAGTTCGATGCCGAACCTATGCCTTTACTGGAAGAGCTACTTACTCGACTCTCCAAATCTCATTTTTTCACTAAACTTGATTTGTCTAAAGGATATTGGCAAGTTCCTTTATCTGAACGCGCCAAACCTCTCACGGCTTTTTCAACACCTAGAGGTTTGTTCCAATGGAATTTTATGCCTTTCGGTCTTATGAACGCACCAGCTACGTTCGTACGCATGATGCGCCGAATCCTATCTTATCGGTCAGATGTCATTGCATATCTAGACGACATCTGTCTTTTCAGCGATACTTGGGAAGATCACTATTCAGGGTTAGATGAATTGCTGTCTACTTTGCGTGAGCACAACCTGACAGCGAAACCCTCTAAAGCCTATATTGGTTTTAGCGAAATTTCTTTCCTAGGCCACCGAGTTGGTCATGGTTTCCTAAAGACAGAGGACCATAATACTAGTAAGATACTTAACATCTCAATCCCTAAGACTAAAAAACAGGTGAGAAGTCTGTTAGGTCTTATTCAATTTTATGGCAGATTCATTCAGAATCTATCCTCTATCATGGCACCTCTCTCAACACTTCTAAAGAAAGGTTCGCCTAATGTGGTCCACTGGTCTCAGGAATGCCAATGCTCTCTGGATAAGATTAAAACACTGTTTTCAACACCACCTATTTTAGTGCTACCCACTAAAGATAAGACATTCGTTCTTCGTAGTGACGCTTCATCCACTGGGATTGGAGCGGCACTAATGCAAGAGTACTCTGGAACTCTGCATCCTGTAATGTATATTTCCAGAAAACTTAATGCGGCAGAAAGGAATTATTCGGTTTTAGACCGTGAGCTATTAGCTATGGTTTGGTCGATCCTCAAACTACAGAGATTCCTTCTAGGCGCACATTTCATAGTAGAAACCGACCAAAAAGCTCTTACTGCTATACAGAGTAAGAATTTGAAGAGCTCGAGGTCTACTCGATATGCAATTGCTCTTCAACCTTTTCATTTCTCTGTGCGAGCTATTCGTGGATCAGATAATGTGATGGCAGACATTCTGTCAAGATGCCCACATGATTCCACATAACTATTAGGGCTTAGACTTCTTGATATGTCTAGTTCTATACTAGTTCCTTTTCTATATCATGATAGATACACATTTGTAATTTAATAATATAATGATTGTATCACTACATAGCGGTTCATGATGTTTATTCACCGCTGTGCTTTTATGATTTTTTTTTTCATAAATTTAAGATATCTATAAATCATAAATTTAAGATATCTAATACGATGATGATATGAATTTTTTAGGCATTGTGTAATTGCCAGAATTGTATTATACTTTGATGACACCTTCCTGGAAAAATATACTTGTAGAGAAATAATTTCTCTCAGTTTATGAGACACATTCTCACCAGTCGCTCCATAAGTCGACTTAGCCTCATATTAGGCGTTATAGGTATTCCTGATATTTTCATCTGCGCATTATTCATGTGTTGTGAGCCTATTGTACGTTGCTCCTAGATGTATTTCAAAAAAAAAAAATGTTCCATTTTTTTTTTCCCGGGAGGTGTGGTAAGACTGTTACGTGCAGTCTTTGATATCTTACAATATTATACATAGGTAATTTTTTAGTGCTTAAGGGAAAGTCATTATTGAGTTACTTCCCTTGAACTCCGCGGATAAATCCATTTTACTGCGATTTATTCGTTGTTTGGGTAATAATAGATTGTTCTTGCTTCAGAATATCTATGGCCTGAATTTATGTGTATTGTTTGTCTGAGTAGGACGAGTCTGTCTTATATCTGTATATCTTTACATATCTAAGTCGAACTATATGTTCTGTTGTCTCTAGAGAGGTCAAAGGCTATTCGGCGGATGTGTCGCTAGAGTGGTGTGATTTGGCTTCGTCCTGATAGGGACTGTGTGTGTTTTGCTATGTCGGCTTGATGCCTTGAAAAAGTGACCTCAGTGGTTTTGGGGAACGTGATAGTCGTCTAGACCTATCGTGTATGCTTTACCCCAGTGTTTATTCATCTTGCCAAGGAATGGCAGTTTCATATTCCCTCTACCAAGGTAATAAAAGATACTCTTATGAACTCTCGATCGAAGCCACCATTGTCGATAATTACGATTTGAATGTTTAAGAGAATATATTTGACTCGATGAAAAACGACTTCGATTCCTAGCAGCACTATATTCTGTAGAATGCAGTCAATTGTTCATGATCAAATCTACAGAGCAATGAAATGTTGTATGAATGACTAACTTTAGAACAGATTCATTATCTGTATTCAAACGTGAGTGACAGTTCACGAGTGAAGCCATCTTGGAACCAAAACATGTAGGACTTTCAAGAAGAGAAAAGGGATGCCCGTATTATCGCTTGATCAGTCCAGAGATCACTGCTACACATGAGAACCCATTGTTAGCGGTTCAATATTATTATATGGAAAAATATGTGCTGAACATTATGTTGAAGAATCGTTGCTAAACGAGATTAGGTTTAGAAGTCATCTGAAATATTGTTTACAAGCTGACGTGCTCAGTCAGTGACGTCAGATGATATATGTATGGGCGATACTGAGTGCTTGGCTATTGACAGTCCATTATACCATTATTCTACATGAGTGCCCATGTAACATTGCAAGACCATTTGTCCACTGTACTATGATGTATTATGGCAACCTGTGATTTGTCACTATCTGTGCTGTCGAGTGTGTACGTCCAATTAAACTTTAGAAAAGGTACACAGTCGTTGGTGTCGATGACTTCCGGTCATACATGAGTGTGAGAAGAGAACATTTGTCAACAACACGAACCCTTATCATCATTCGCACATTATACACTCCATCCATGTCTACACAACACTGCGTAGGTCAAGTTGACATTCCATACACTACAGTGGGGCAGGCAACACCATAGGGATCTTGTCAACTGATGATGATAGACGCCTGTCTTCCCGCCTAGGAGTGTTCTGGTGTACTTTATCAACATATATTATATCCAACTAAATATCAACTTTATCAGCATGTTGTGTGAAAAAAGGACAATTTCGACATTTCCTTCTCTGTAACTCTCCAGCTCTCCGCGCCATAGAGAAGCACAGAAAGCACACAGCTCTGATATAATCCTAATTTTGTGCTTGTGCTGTACTGAGAGGACTTCCAGATGTTGTTTAGACTAAAAAAGGCTGTTCTTGCTTTGTTCATTCTGTTGTTGATGTCTTTGCTTGCTCCGCCGTCTGGTGTTACTATGCATCCTAGGTATGTGAAGGCATCTGTCTGTTCCAGTTGCTGATTCCTTACTGATATGGGCTCAGGGTTGCTCACATTGAGCGTCATGACCTCTGTCTTCTTTAGGTTGATGTTCAAGCCCAACTGCTGGCTATACTTATTAAGTCTATCCGTTTTTTCCTGGATGTGTTGATGTGAATGTGCTAGCAGTGCAATGTCATCTGCATATTCCAGATCTTCCAATGTAGAAAATGTAGTCCATCTTATTCCTCTTGGATTGCCCTCTGTTGTCTGGCGCATCACCCAGTCTATGACTGTTAAAAATAGAGTGGTTGATAAGGGGCATCCCTGTCGTACTCCTGTCTTCACTTCAAAGGTTAGGTTCTCTGCCCAATGCCGCACGTGAAGTAGTTGTAACCTCTTTTTATTCTTGTATGCAATGGTGCTTCTTGTACTCTCACTAGAAATCTGTATATAAATTTAGTGTCTTGTTTTGTTTACTGTTCATTCCCTTTTAAGCTCTGCATACATTGTTTGTAAAAGGGTGGAAGAGTGCCAAAGTTATGGGGTTTGTTGTTGTCTAACTTGCACAAACTGGACAATCTAACTCCAATATAATAGTGTGCAAATGGATACTGATCTGGGTTTTTAATAGTGTCTCCTATATACAAGGGTATTTAATTCTTAAGGCTTTCATTTTGGTGTCAATGTCTTCTAAGGCTATTCCTCGTCTGTCCTTTTGTTGTATTAGTGTTTTGTGCAGTAAACAGTGTCTAGTATTGCTGAATATAAAGGTTCTAAACAGCTTGTTCATTTCTTTAATTAGTCTTCTGGATATATTCTGAACACTTGCCATGTAAATTATTTTAGGTATAATAAAGCAACCAATTACAACACGTCTCCCAAAAATAGTGGTAGTTTTATATTCATATTTTTCCAACATGTTTTGTTTCTTTTCTAACAGTTTTAATCATACTTCTGTGTAAGGATCTCGTGGGTTGGATGTATCATTTATCCCGTAAATTTTCAGTTTGTTCACCTAGATTAATTGGAAGGGGAAATCTGTTTTGTTGGCCCATTTGCCTATACCCATTATGTAAGATTTTTTAATATTTAATTTGGATTCACTAGCTTGTTCGAATTCTGTGAATGTGCCTAATATATTTTGAATAGATTTGTTTGTTGTAGGAAAAAAGAGAGTGTCATCAGCATAGGCCAATAACTTTGTTTGTCCTTTACCTGGAATGAAGGTTCCTGAAAAATATTTATATCTTGTCTTATTTTCTCCAAAACAGGTTCTATTGTTATTACGTATAACAGGAGTGACAAAGGGCATCCTTGCCCAACTGACCTAGTTAACTTAAAGGGGTCTGTTAGTGTGTGATTGATTAAGATTCTACTTAAGATTTTTTATATAAAATTTTTTTCCATATTCTAAAGTATGTCCCCATATTACACGCTAACAAACTATTGGGTAAAAAGGAGTGTGACAGTTTGTCAAAGGCCTTCTCCTGATCTTATAATAATATCGCCCTTTGACACTGCTTGTATTGTGTGCGTGTGATCAGATCTCTTAAGAAATGTGTGTGCCTACTGTCCTGTTCGCTATTTTGTTGGTCCTCGTGAATCAGGTTATGCATGAGTGGTTTAAGCTTGATAGTGAGAGTTTTAGCCAGAATTTTGTAATCTATATTTAGTAAGGAGATGGGTCTATCATTTTTAATTGACGTTCTGTAGGTGTTATCTTTGGGTAGCAGTACTGGGAATTCTTCTTTCTGAAACGCCTCTTTATCATCATCATCAGCTGCCATCTCCACAACGAAGGATGGCTGTAATGGATCTCCAACGTCTTCTGTCTCTTGTCTTGGTGGTGCACTCTGATAGACTCTTTCCCGTCCATCTCTTGATGTTATCTTCCCACTTATAGCGCTGTCTTCCCCTTGCACGTTTGCCTTCAACTCTCCCTTCTGTTATGGTCTTCTGCAAGGTGTTATGCCTTTTTATGTGGCCAAAGTATTTTAGCTGCCGAACTTTGACCTCCCTCATTAGTTCTCTTTTCATACCTAGATTTTCTAGGACCTCCTTATTTGTTTTCATCTCTTTCCATGAGATACGCCCCATTCTTCTATATATCCACATTTCAAGAGCCTCAATTCTTTCTTCCAAACGCTTATTCATCGTCCATGTTTCTGCACCATACAGAAATGCAGAATATATATAACACTTTATGATTCTCAGTTTTAATTTGTGAGATAACTGTTTGGATGTCAGTATATGTTTCATGTTGTTGAATGTAGCTTTGGCCATTCGTATTCTCTTCTTGATTTCTGTTTCACATCTGCCATCTTCTGTTATTATATGACCAAGATATACGTAGCTCTTGACTTGTTCCAGGATTTTCCCATTTACGCTTATCTTTAAAGTGGGTTTATCGTCTGTTTTGCTAATTATCATAGTTTTTGTTTTCTCAATATTAATGTCGAGTCCATATTCATGACTTATACTGTTCACTTGCTTCACTAGTTCTTGTAACTCCTGTTCGCTTTCAGCTAACAACACGGTATCATCTGCATATCTAAGGTTGTTTATTGACCTTCCACTGATGTTCAGTCCTCTTAATGAAACGCCTCTTAAAATACTCTAATTAAAAGGGGCCCTAAAATGGGGAAAAAGAAGGCATAAAATTCAGCTGTCAGTCCGTCCGGTCCAGGTGTTTTATCTTTTTGAAAAGTGTTTATAGCCTCCCTTAAATCATACATTGACAAAGTGTGGTATAGTTTTTAGCTCTCTTCTCCGTTTAACTACTTTGTATATTGAAGAAATTTCTCGTATGCATCTTTGTTAGTTTCTTCTCTGGTGTATAATTGTTTGTAGAAGTCTAGAAATGTTTGACATATGTTAGCGTTGTCTGTGGTTGTCCGTTTATATCAACTATTTAGTGTATTTGTCTATTGCGTTGAACGTTTACTTCTATTCCTAAATATTCTCTGCTGGGAATCTCTTGTGTTATTGTGTTTAATTTTGTCCTAAAGTAGGGCACCTTGGAATGTGTACTGTTTATATTGTTCTAACTGATTTTGTAGAATATGAGTGTGTCGATTTGTGCTGTCTATCTGTTTGGTTAATTTGAGTGCTTCCTCTAATATGCTTTCTTGTTTTTTCAATTTCTTGTGTATATGCGTATGTCACGGATTTCCCCCCCCCCCCCGCCTTAGCTCTGCAGTAGTGGTCCTCCAGTGGCCAAAACTCAAGAGTTTCTAAAATGGGTGATCAAAGGTGTCTACATTCGCACAAGATTACTCTTGGCATAGTTGTAGATGGAAGGGTAATGACGCTTCTATCCTCAGGGAGGTTCATTAGATATTTCCGAAGTCAAGAACAATGCTGCATTGGCAGGGCAATTGTTAACTTATATTGGTGCGCAGCCTTTTGTGAAGAATTTAGCAATGGTTTTAGCCCGTTCAAACCCCAGCTGGTGTAAATCCAGAGAAATTCCTTTAAAAGCATTTGCTCCATAGGTGTGACTATATGCGTAGATGTATATATATATATACACACACACACACACACACACTCACTCACTCACACACACACACACACACACACACACACACACACACACACACACACACACACACACACACACATATATTAAAGAGTATTGCTCGTACGTTTGCTTTCATACCTATAATAACTGAATAAACAATGATTGTTTAGTTTTTAAAAAACATGTAACAAATTTAATAATCAATTAGTTTTAACACGTTAGAATAGCGATGAAATGGTGATGAATTTTAGATGTAAATCAAGTTTGTCTCCACTGAGTCTTGGTTTGAGGATTTATATTTTTTTTTAAACTTGTCCTTTTGCTGTTTCCTTGTAATCAGAACTTAACTGATCTAGGTGAGTCCTGCAGCCGTGGTCTCGTCAATTCTTTTGTGATGATGATACTTCACAGTCTGATAGTTTTGTTCTATGAACACTCTGATAGCTTCGTTCCACGAACAGTCTGATAGATTCGTTCCACGAACTTTAGACACAAATAAAAAGAACAAATGCCCCTGCTAAGTACACTTGGTTGGAATATTAACAGGCGCATTGTATCGCTGTCCACCCACCAATATTAGCCTCTCTGAATAATTAAATTCTTGTGAGTATACACAGCGTAACTCAGGGAAGATGATTAGAAATCAGCAATATTCTTCTGGGTATTAAACTGGGAAAATATGTGCTTGGACAGCCCGGAAATTTGCCTGATTACGATTAACAAGGTACTTATATCTCACAAAATTACATGATACACTTGAGGCACATGTGATGTAATCATCACTCATCACTGCTCCAGTAGGAGTCTGGGGTTGTTGCTGTTTTCGCGTTTTTTAGCGAATTAGCATAAAACAAAAACAGCGCTTGCTGTAGTGGTTTATGAACATACTATTTTCATAGGTTGAGGTTGCCAGCCTCATATAAAGCCACTTAGCAAGAAAAACATGTCAAATTCACATTTGTAAAGTAAATGTTTACACTTACCCTAAAGTAACTTTTGGGAACACAATCTCCTGGCACAGTTAGAATGGACACTAGCAACTTGATGCTTTTGAATTACTTGGTTTGGGAAATGTTAATACAGTAGAACTCCATTTATCCGAACCCCAATTATCCGAACATCCAATTATCCGAACACGTTTTCCAGAAAAAACAAAAAAACCAATCGCCACCAGTCACGTTAGACTACATTTCTGAATCTTTTCATGCGGCAAGCTTCAAATGTGTGCGAACAATTTGTAGAGGATGGGATGGGCTAGTGGTCGGTCGCTTACGTACAGGAAGTCAGTTAGATCATAAAGTCAGTTAATATCTGGTTTACCAATCCAGTGTACGTGTGCGTTCTAGGCAGAACACTGGCTAAACAGACAGTTCAACTTAAAATAATTGTGTCTGCTACTACAGCAGAATAATTTTGGTGTACAAGTATTTCTCTGTGCGATATGGCATCTTCCAGTAGGCCTAAAGCATATAAAAGGAACCGCAATGTTTTGTCAATTGAAACGAAAACAGAAATTATCAAGAGACTAGGAAAAGGTGAAACTGTGTCTTTACTTGCGAGGATTTTCAATGTTGGGAAAGCTACCGTCTCTGACATCAAAAGTAAAAAGGATAAAATTATGAGTTTTGCATCGAAATTGGAGAGTGAAAATGGGTCGATGAAACGTAAAACCATGAGAAATGCGAAATATTTGAAATTGGAAGAGGCTTTGTATATATGGTGTCTGCAAAGAAGAAGCAAATCGGAACCTATCTCTGGCTCTCTATAGTGTGAAAAGGCACTTCAGTTCAACAATCAACTTGACGGTCCTCCTGACTTTAAATCTCGTCATGGCATACGAGAACTGGAGATTCAAGGGGAATCTTTATCTAGCGATGCAACTGCCGCTGAAAATTTTAAAGAAACATTCTTGGCTTTTTTGGAAGAAGAAGGTTATTCACTCGATGATGTGTATAATGCCGATGAGACTGGCTTATACTGGAAATCATTGCCTCAAAAATCACTTGCATCTCAGCGCGAAGCAGCTGCCCCTGGGTTTAAAAAGTGCAAAGAGAGAGTAACAATTTTGGTAGCCGCGAATGCCAGTGGAAGTCATCGTTTACCGGGTGCTAATGATCGGCAAAGCCAAAAAACCACGTTATTTAAAGAATGTGACATGTCTCCCATTGTGTTACAAAGCACAGAAGAGTGCTTGGATGAATAGTGAAATATTTCTTGATTGGTATACAAATCAGTTCATCCCAAATGTGAAGAGGTTGAGAGAACAAGAAAAGAAAACTGGAAATGTAATTCTTCTACTGGACAATGCACCATCTCATCCAGAGACGGATACATTGAATGCAGTTGATGCAAATTTTAAAGTAATTTTTCTGCCTCCCAATGTAACAGCACTGATTCAACCAATGAATCAGGGTGTTATAGCAAAGCTTAAAAAGATGTACAAGAAGGAAGTCCTGCGTCGTTTATTGTTGGCTGAAGATGAAGAAAGTGTGGTGGCGTTTTCCAAAAAGCTTAATCTCAAAGACTGCTGCTATATGTTAGCTGATGCTTGGACCACCCTGTCACAAGATAATCTCAACAAGGCTTGGAATAGATTGCTTGGGAAAAAAGGAGGAAATGAAACTACTGCAGTTGACACAAATGATGATTGTATAAATGAAGTTGTGGAACTGTTTCAATGCCCGGATTTTCGGACTGTGACAAAGATGATGCCCACATGTGGCTAGAAGATGATAATGATTCTGGTTTTCAGTTTTTGAATGTCGAAGAAATTTTGTCTTTTGTGCAAAAAGAAAACCAAATACATGTAGTGACCGATGACGAAGACTCCTCAGAAGTACATGATGTACTTGTAGATTATGAAGAAAACCCAAAACGTCGACCAAGTCCTGAAGAGGCCTTTATAGCACTAGAATCAGCGATGGCTTGGTACGAGCAAGAAGATGACAGCTGTCCTACACAGCTTGTGCTGTTGAAGAGAATGCGGGACTTAGGAACCAAAAGGAGACTATCCAGTTTGGTGCAAAAGAGGATTCCTCATTATTTTAAATAGTGGGCTACATCTGTGCAAGTACATGTATACGTAAGTTGCGCCTGGTTTTGAATCGTTTGTAATGTTATTTTGAAAACATTTCTCTTTCTTAAAAAAAAAATTAATACAAGTAGTACATGCACTGCAGTGTAATGACAGATTTTGGTGATACAGTAATCTAATACAGTGTGGGTATTATTATTACAGTACAAGTAAATATGTTTTATAGTGTATTTTCCTTGTGATGGTTAATTATTTTTAGAAATATGTGTACATATACTCGATACATTATGTAATCCAATTATCCGAACATTTGATTATCCGAACGATGCTCGGTCCCATGGGGTTCGGATAAATGGAGTTCTACTGTACTCCTTTTATGACGGGTGATCTGATTCCTTAGGTCTCCAATCTTTGCATTTAAAAATGCGGGTTTACTTGTAAGTTTCAAAGTTGCCCAAATACTTCGATCTTGGTCCTTTAAGTTCCAGTCTTTGTATTTAAATATTCGGGTTTACTTTTAAGCTTCAAAGTTGCCCAAATACTCTGGTCTTGGTCCTTTAAGTTTCCAGTCTTTGTATTTAAAAATGCGGGTTTACTTTTAAGTTTTAAAGTTGCCCAAATACTTCGATCTGTCACTTATAATGTTGGAATCCTTTGTCCGATCCTTCTCTTCTGGCTCTGGTGAATTGCTAGCTTGACGTGGCAATGTAGTCTGATCTGTGAGTCCGATTTCGCTTGATTATATTTCCATTTCTCACTTCAAATCCCAGATTTTACTTTTAGACTAACTTCCAATGAAAGTTAAAGTCTACTCCGGCTCTCTAATCAAGCCAATAGAAAGCTCTTTTGCACTATATGGATAGGGGTGTTTAAATCATAACACCCCCGCGTGTTTTAAAATATCAAATTAAAAATTCCATCACGTGACCTCTTTCTCATAAGGCTGTAATACTTCAAATTGCATCTTTATACAAACTCACAAACAAATCTGTGAACTTATTTGCTGGTCTAATACCTTTCGCCAATATTGTCTCCCCTGACAGGTTATCTGTATAAAAATCTTGATACAGGAATAGTCCAGCTGAAGCTATTATCTCATTATCACCTGGGCCCTCGCCCATTTCAGATGGCTTTCCCAGACAGACAATATGGCTTTTCTTTTCATCGATCGTGCGCGACCATCTTGTACAAACACATGTCGTCTCGATCAAAGGTGGCCAGACGACTTAGGTGATAAACGCATTTGCCGCTGACCGGTCTAACTAGCAAGGTATTATTACGCTTCACCTGGCAAAACGTAAACAATTCTGGGAGGGGTCGCAGCAAAAAAATGAATGAAGGTGCATAAAACATGACAAATAAAAAGCGGATGAAAGAGGGAAAGAGGGGCCCAAAAGTACATGTACAAAGGTTTTGTCACAGCGTGGCTAAAATTTATGCCCTGTCTGTTTTTTAAAAGATCCCAGTATTGTGCGACGTTTTTTATGGGTGTGTCTTGTGTGTATCCTTGTATGAGTTGTGATATAAAATGTCCTAGATGTGAGGTGTTTGAGATAAAATGTCCTAGATGTGTGATGTTTGACATAAAATGTCCTAGATGTGAGGTGTTTGAGATAAAATGTCCTTGATATGTTTGAGATATAATGTCTTAGATGTGAAGTGTTTGAGATAAAATGTCCTAGATGTGAGGTGTTTGAGATAAAATGTCCTAGATGTGTGATGTTTGAGATAAAATGTCCTAGATGTGTGGTGTTTGAGATAAAATGTCCTAGATGTGAGGTGTTTGAGATAAAATGTCCTAGATGTGTGATGTCTAAGATAAAATGTCCTAGATGTGAGGTGTTTGAGATAAAATGTCCTAGATATGTTTGAGATATAATGTCCTAGATGTGAGGTGTTTGAGATAAGCTGTCCTAGATGTGAGGTGTTTGAGATAAAATGTCCTAGATGTGAGATGTTTGAGATAAAATGTCCTAGGTGTGAGGTGTTTGAGATAAAATGTCCTAGATATGTTTGAGATATAATGTCCTAGATGTGAGGTGTTTGAGATAAACTGTCCTAGATGTGAGGTTTTTTAGACAAAATGTCCTAGATGTGTGATGTTTGAGATAAAATGTCCTAGATGTGAGGTGTTTGAGATAAAATGTCCTAGATGTGTTTGAGATCAAATGTCCAAGATGTGAGGTGTTTGAGATAAAATGTCCTAGATGTGTGATGTTTGAGATAAAATGTCCTAGACGTGAGGTGTTTGAGATAAGATGTCCTAGATATGTTTGAGATATAATGTCCTAGATGTGAGGAGATAAACTGTCCTAGATGTGTGATGTTTGAGATAAAATGTCCTAGATGTGTGGTGTTTGAGATAAACTGTCCTAGATGTGTGATGTTTGAGATAAAATGTCCTAGATGTGAGGTGTTTGAGATAAAATGTCCTAGATGTGAGATGTTTGAGATACAATGTCCTAGATGTGAGGTGTTTGAGATAAAATGTCCTAGATGTGAGATGTTTGAGATAAACTGTCCTAGATATGTTTGAGATATAATGTCCTAGATGTGAGGTGTTTGAGATAAACTGTCCTAGATGTGAGATGTTTGAGATAAACTGTCCTAGATGTGAGGTGTTTGAGATCACATTTTCCAAGAGTGAAGCTGAGATACACTTTCCACTAAGTGTGAGGTTTATCAGATTAATATTTGCAGAATTTTCTTTACTTTTTCCAGCGGGACGCTAAATCAGGCGAAAGAACTCGTGCGACTTTTGAAGGCTGACAAAAAAGTGGATTTCAACCAAGACTGGAAGCTGATCACCATTTTTATTGGGGCCAACGATCTTTGTGATTGGTGTGAAGACGAGGTGAGGACAGTCATGTGAATAAATTCGTTAAATACAAGAACAAATAGGAAGAAGGACGGTGTCACCTTAATGTCCTGTATGCTCCTCCTTGAAGTGGTAGGAGTACTTGCTAGTAAATTCGGCAAGCACATTGTTCCTCTTGCAGACTGAATCAACTCGAACATATAATGGCGAAGAAGACTCACACAAAGACAGTATTCTAGATTTACATGTTGGGGGATAGTTACAGTCAAAACGTTTAGCGCAGAGTAAAGTTTTATAAGAGATGCACACACAGCACAACGAACCCACAAGTTTCTACCTAGAAGAATCTGCATAACAAAGTCAGGACTGGACTTGATGCACGAGACATGGTTCCAGAACGTGGGTGTCATACAAATGTCACTTGCAGATAGATCTTTACCCACATTTTTCCTTAGCATTCTTGGTATCAGATAGTCGGATGCAATAACACAATTCTTCTTACAAGGTGGTACGATCTACTAAACACAGATCTGTGTAACAAAACTGCACAACCAATACAGTTTTCAGATGACAGAGACAAACAGTGGGGGTAGATCCACATGAAACAACTAGCACAGCATGGAGATTACAGAGACAAACAGTGGGGGATTATCGTACGTTAGGTAATTTGGTTCATTTGGCCCGTCTACGTAGAGAGTGACTGTTGACTGATACACGAGAAGGTATAGAAATTAGGTTCACTGGTGGTAGGTTGGGGGAACGATATGTCTCTGGAGTGAGTAGGTTTCTCTCCTCCAGCCTATCCGTACGACTGAGCTTTGTTTCCATGACAGTCTTTGCCTCCCTATCTACAATAAGACAGGTTACTCTAAACACACAACACTATGTGACAACAAGACACATATACGTAAAAAACTAAGGTAAATGGGTAGAATCTGACCAACACGCAAAGTTAAATTTCTTTGTTGTTTATTTATCACTAAACTTAGTACAACATCAAACACCCAAAGATATCAAGAATCATACATAAAGAGGAAAAAAGAAGAATGGTGTGCCTTCGCCGTATGGAGAGAACAAAAAATAACCCAAAGGTTGAAAGTTGGCACTTGGTTACAGGAATAAACAATCTTGGTGCGGTATAAGACCAAGTAAAAACAATCAAACAACCAAGTTAATAGATCTTTCCCCAGCAAAACAAAATCATCACACACTCTCTCACTCAGTGGCCACCTCTCACTCTCTTACCTATTGTCTTTCACCCGTGGGTCTGGGGAATCGTTGATGATTTGACCATTTAAGTGAGTTGATACTCCTTGTATCCGGATAATCTGTTTGCTCCTAATTTTAAGGATAATGATGACTGATTTTAATGGCCGACTCTTTGCCAGAGTGCCGGTCCTGCACAGTGTATAAAATAGGTACTCCACCTGAATACAACTGCCAGGTGTCGGGGAAACAATGAGGATACCTTGTCTACGCCACTGTGGGCTGTTAAAAATATTATCCTGGATTTGGTAAGTCCAGTCGTTATAATTTACAGTCACAAAATATCATCAGGCTAGTAGCCTTATGGATCGTACACGATTTGTTGATAGATAATTTATATGTACCAATGTACAAGTACACACATTATAAAATAAAGACCGCTGGTCGTCAACTTGGGGATCAGGTCTGCGAAAAAATACAAACAAACATTTTTGATAAATGCTACCATTCTATAAAGAAAATACGGACGAGGACAAGACGATATCTCATCCGCTGTGTCGATCCTGACAAATAGACGAATGAAAAGATACACGTTGTTTGCCCTGCGGCAACTACACACACTCCCAGAAGTTCGCTAGCCGCTGATTTTGTTTGGTCCGAGTCGATAATGACTCGCCGCACAGTTTCGCGGCCAGCGGGTCACTCGCACAATTTTTTTTCCAATACGCAACGCGTACAAACATAAACACCTATTCTCATTATAGGTACGGTATCTAGTAAATCATCGGTGTCTGTTACCTTGTCGTATAGGCATTAAAAAAAATAATAGACGCTATAATAACAATAGTTACAAATGAAATATGAACATGTATTCTTTCTCCCTCTGTCAGTCGTCTAACGCTTCTAAGTCCGGTCTCGTTAATAGTCGCTTTTATTTCTCTCTTTCCTGGAGAGTTGAGTGCCGAGTCAGTCTACTCTGTAAACGTAACTACGGTCTCTTGTCTCAGCTATGAAGCAGTCGGGGGACGTGGTCTTAACATTCTTACTAGGATATCTTTTTATGAAAAAATGCTACGCGTTCTTTTATTTAATTCGCCTTACTAGCAAGAAAAATCTAAGTAAAGTATAAGGGTTTAACTTTAATGGCTGTCACCGTGAAGTACTTCTAATTCTTCGAACTATTTTCCTCTTACCAGAATCCAGAATGAAATCTCCACGATGACACTTTCACACAGTATTCTATAAAAGGAATTTGTTTAAGGACTGCGAGCTAGACTCTTCAAATTCTTACTGACGACTGATGGCTGGTTTTTAGAAACAGCAGTATATACATATGTATATATATGTATATATATATATGTATGTATGTATATATATATATATATATATATATATATATATATATATATATATATATATATATATATATATATATACTGAAGCGCATTAAAACGCACTATTATTATATATACTGGTGTCGAGCAGCTGGAAAAAAGTGTGGGAATGGATTTTCCCCGTGTTTGTCATGAGGTAGAGAGCGAATGGCTGCTGGAATGGAAAGTGCATGAATCAACCCACGGGTTTGTATACAGACTACATGAAAACAATGAAAGTTGCACGTGCAACACGATTCCCAACAGCTATGACCCTGAAAATGTGTACTCGTTGTGGCAGTATACTCGGTATAAAAAGGCCGTTGAGACAAAACACCCAGTACATGTGCTTGAAATGCCACGACTATCTGAAAACGACCGCCAACGAGCCATTGGTATGTTGGAGACCGGAATGAGCTCGCGGGCCATTGCCAGAAGGATGAATTGCCACCACAGAACTATTGTACATCTCAATGAACGTTACGGAACCACTGGCAGTGCCCGGGATAGACTTCGGAGTGGCCAACCACGAGTTACTACCCCTGCGCAAGATCGTCATATTGTGCTGAGTCACCTAAGGAATCGTTCTCTCCCGGCAAGTCAAACAGCAAGAGCAATAGTGGGTAGACGTGGGCAAGTCTCTCGAATGACAGTCATACGACGTCTCAGAGATACATGCCTTTCTGCAAGACGACCTTATGTTGGGCCAAACTTGACTCACAGACATCGTCAGCAGCGCCTGCAATGGGCAGAGCAACATGTCAGATGGACTAGACTGCAGTGGAATGCTGTCCTATTCAGAGACGAGAGCAGATTCAACATATCCTTTACTGATGGACGTATGCGGATTTGGCGACGGTGTGAAAAGCGCTTTGCAGATTGCTGTGTTCGTCAGCACAACCTATTTGGAGGTGGCAGTATTCACATTTGGGGAGGATTCAGTTTTCACCATCGCTTGCCTCTTTACGTCTTTCGTGGAAATGTTAATGCTGTGACATATCGAGATGAGGTTCTGGATGCATTGGTTGCTCCTGCGTTCACAAATTATCCAGACTTGCAGCTTCTCTAGCAGGATAACGCACGTGCGCACACCGCATGCATTACGCAGTAATATCTACAGCAGCAGAACATTGTGATGATTGATTGGCCTGCCCTATCACCAGACATGTCCCCTATAGAACATCTGTGGGACGAGCTTGGACGCAGAGTCTACGGGCAAGGTTCTCCAGCTAATCTGCAACAGCTCGAAGCTGCTCTTACACGTGAATGGGACTTGATTCCCCGGAATTTCCTTCAGAGACTTGTGCGTTCCATGCGGAGCTGCTGCCAAGCTTGTTTGCAAGCACACGGTGGACATACCAGATACTGAGGATAGCGTGAATGAATTTTTTTTATTGGTTGCATTTTTGGTTTTCTCCCTTGCCTGCACAGAATGCAATGAATTTCTTAACAATGAAATGTACAAATTAATGACCAGCATGGATTCATAGGAAAATGAATAAAGATTCCAAATATGTAAACTTGTAAACACTTATATTTACATTTCACACTCTGTTCCTGGATTATACAGGTGGTGCGTTTTTAATGTGCTTCCGTATATATATATATATATATATATATATATATATATATATATATATATATATATATATATATATATATATATATATATATATATATATATATATATATATATATGCCATCAATGGTACCTATACCTTGTAGCGGTATGGCGGCTTGCGTACCCTGACAATCCCCAGAGCTATGCCAGTGGGAGTGTTACTCCTGGTAGGTTCAACCAAGCTGGACTGGTCTGTGTGGGTAGGGGTCAGACAAAAGCTGGTACCCTGGTCCTCCAGGTTGGGGGTTTTAGCATAGGGCTGACACCCCTGTCTATGTAAAAAAAATAATGAAGTTACGGAAACAACATCAAATGAACAAACTTTGCTGCGGGATGGACATTCGGAGTCTGTGGCTCGTATGACTGTCAGTGGTGAAAGCCGAAAGGAAGCCACTGACATGAAAACGGATGTCCTGACCGCAAAACAGGATACAAGAATAGGATTTTGGAATGTCAGGACAATGTACGAGACAGGTAAACTAAGACAGGTCACGGCAGAAATGAGAAACTATAGGTTACACATCCTGGGGATAAGTGAAAGCAGATGGACAGGGGCAGGAAAAGTTAAAACAGCAACAGGAGAAACAGTACTTTACTCTGGAAGAGAGGATGGACAGCACAGTGAAGGCGTAGCCATTATTCTACAGAAAGGGATAGAAAGGACATTACTGGAATGGAAACCCATCAACAACAGACTGATACGATTGAGATTGAGAGGGAGATTCACCAACACTACAATAATACAATGCTACGCACCAACGAATGATAGCGATGAGGAGGTCAAGGATGAATTCTATCAACAACTGCAGAAAGAAATGGAAGACACACCTAGATATGATCTCGTTATAGTAATGGGAGACCTCAATGCGAAAGTTGGTACACACAATACATATAATGAAAGAACAATGGGGAAATGCGGCAGCGGAACAGCAAACGAAAATGGGGATAAGCTAATAAGTTTCTGTAGCATTAACAACCTGGTCATTGGAGGGACACTTTTCCCACATAAGGAAATTCACAAGTTAACATGGGAATCACCAAATGGTCGGGACAGAAACCAGATAGACCACATCATGGTTAATGGTAGATGGAGACATGCATTACAAGATGTGAAGGTAAGAAGAGGTGCAGATGTGGGAAGTGATCACCATTTAGTAGTAGCAAAACTGAAAGTGAAACTAAGAAGGGCTGGACCAACTGTAACTACACAGAAAAGGTTTGACATCAGCAAATTGAAGGACCCCCTTACCAGAAAAGCTTTTGCGGCCGACATTAAGAAACGATATCAATTTGCCAAAAGCCAGGAAAAGACATTGACTGATGATATAGACCAGAATTTCAACACCATTTCAACAATATATAAGGAAAGTAGCAAATCATGCTTAGGATTCCAGGAAAGGAAGAAGCAAGACTGGATAACACCAGAAACACTAAACACCATAAAGATGAGAAAGGAAATGAAAAGAAAGAAAACAGAAGCGAAGTCCCCCAGGTTAAAGCAACTATATAGCGAACAGTACAGCCAGCTGGACAGGGAAGTTAAACGCCAAACCCGAGCCAACAAAAGGAATTTCCTAGACGATCTTGCAAAACAGGCAGAAGAGGCAGCACTGAGAAATGAACAAAGCACAGTATACAAAATAACTAAATTCATCAGCGGAAAACAAGGTGCAAACAATATTACATTAGTAAGAGATAAGCAAGGAAATCTCATCAAGACAGCAGAGGGACAGGAAACAAGATGGGCAGAGCACTTCAGAGAAACTCTGAACAACTAAATACCAGAAACACAATTGAATGTTCCTGAGGCTGAAAACGATCTAGATGTAAATACAGACATTCCACGAAAAGAAGAAATCATCACAGCAATCAAAGGGTTAAAGAACGGTAAAGCTCCGGGCCATGATAACTTAAATGCAGAGCTATTTAAGACAGACCCTGAGCTAGCAGCAGAACTATTAGAACCACTATTTGCACAAGTGTGGAAAACGGGGACAACACCATCAGAGTGGAACAAAGGAATAATTGTCAAATTGCCCAAGAAGGGAGATCTTGCAGACTGCAATAATTGGAGAGGAATCACTCTTCTCTCAGTTCCCAGCAAAATACTAGGCAGGATAATTATACAGAGAATTTCAAAGGCAGTAGACTACAAACTGAGGAAAGAACAAGCAGGATTTAGAAAGAACAGAAGATGTGTAGACCATATATTCACTCTCAGGAACATTATAGAGCAGTGCTCAGAATGGCAAAGACAGCTTTACATAAATTTTGTTGATTTTGAAAAGGCTTTTGACAGCATACATAGGGACAGTTTATGGAAAATACTGAGGGCTTATGGAATTCCAAGCTGCATAGTGTCAATCATAAAAAGCCTCTATGCCAACTTTACGTGTAGTGTTGGGCAGAGCAACCTAACCTTCGAGGTGAAGACAGGAGTACGACAGGGATGCCCCTTATCAACCACTCTATTTTTAACAGTCATAGACTGGGTGATGCGCCAGACAACAGAGGGCAGTCCAAGAGGAATAAGATGGACTACATTTTCTACATTGGAAGATCTGGAATATGCAGATGACATTGCACTGCTGGCACATTCACATCAACACATCCAGGAAAAAACGGATAGACTTAATAAGTTTAGCCAGCAGGTGGGCTTGAACATCAATTTAAAGAAGTCTGAGGTCATGACGCTCAATGTGAGCAACCCTGAGCCCATATCAGTAAGGAATCAGCAACTGGTACAGACAGATACCTTCACATACCTAGGAAGCATAGTAACACCGGACGGTGGGGCAGGCAAAGACATCAACATCAGAATGAATAAGGCAAGAACAGCCTTCTTTAGCCTAAATAACATCTGGAAGTCCTCCCAATACAGCACAAGCACAAAATTAAGATTATACCAGAGTTGTGTGCTTTCTGTGCTTCTCTATGGTGCGGAATGCTGGAGAGTCACAGAGAAGGAAATGTCAAAATTGTCCTCTTTTCACACAACATGCCTAAGAAAAATTCACCGCATCTTTTGGCCAAATACCATCACCAACCAAGATCTGCTTACTCGTAGCAAGCAAGAGGACATGCACACCATCATAGTTGGCAGACGCTGGAGCTTGGTTGGTCATGTCCTCAGAAGAGACCCCGATGCCATCACAAGAACAGCTATGCTTTGGACCCCTGAGGGAAAGCGAAAGAGAGGCCGACCAAAAACAACTTGGCGGAGGACTGTGGAGGCTGAGATGCAAAGAATGAACCAGAGTTGGGGCACTGTACGAAGGATGGCCACCGACCGTGCAAAGTGGAATCAATTTGTTGTTGCCCTACAAGACGCCACTAGGCGTGATGGCCACTGACTGCTTTGACGGTCGGTGGTAAAGGATCGAAGAAGAAGAAGAAGAATATATATATATATATATATATATATATATATATATATATATATATATATATATATATATATATATATATATATATATATATATATATACGGAAGCACATTAAAAACGCACCACCTGTATAATCCATTATATATATATATATATATATATATATAAGACTTTGATTGCTCTCTAATGGCGTTATTTCGCACTCCTGTGTGGGACATAATTCAGGAGCTAGAGTTCCCAAGATGAAAGGCTTTGCGTCACGGTCTCTCAGTTTTCGTCTGGAGCTTTGACCGAGATCAAAAGTCTTTTGTTCTTCTAGCGGGCTTCCCATGGAATGCTCGTGCTCAGGATCAAACGGGGACTAGGGGATTCTAGATTTCCCTGGGTGAACTTCAAAGGTTCTGCTTTTTTGCCGTTATTCTCACGTGCTGTCTAGCTGTTCAGTGGTCAAGTATTAAATGATTGACAGCTGAGCTCGCGTGAGTGAAAAGTAGTATAACCATAGCGGGATTTATTTCCTGCTATGACTGACAGGTCGAAGAAGATTGTAAACATCGCATTTGCCAGTGTTTAAAGAAATGAGGGCGGTGACAGAAGGGTGAGCTGCAGAAAGACAGGACAGGTAGTTTTAATGCATGTTTTTAGCTAGCAAATCAGCTATTTGGTTACAACAGGCTGTTTAGATTACTGTAGACTCTTTTCCATTAAGCGTCACAGGGATAGATCCACATGAAACAACCAATACAGCCTGGAGATTACAGAGACAAACAGTGGGAGATAGATCCACATGAAACAACCAGGGATACAGACAGACATGCCACCACGTTGGGAAGAAACGCGGGGAAGAAACGAGTGAGGAGATAAAAGTGATCCTAGAGACAAACGGTGGAGGAAGGAAACTAAAGTCGTTTCAAGGTCATGATCAAACGTCAGGACGAACGCTTAAAATAGAAACTGCTTCCCAAGAAAAACAAAATGCCTATATTCCACAGGGACCGAAAGAAATTGATAATTGTGAGCTTGGTAATTATTGTATCAGTTATCGCCTATATCGTCAATATTTTCATTAAACACGGCTCAATCTGTTCTCTACCGCAGCAAAAATTTAGTGCAGCAAGTTACTCCAATAACCTTCAGAAGACTCTAGACTACCTGGCGCAGAACGTGCCCAGAGCTTTCGTTAATCTCGTGGAGGTTCTCAAGGTGGAGTTTGTTGGTGAGCTGGCCAAGAACCTGGTGTGTGAGGCCATTCACTCGTAAGTCTTCTTCCTTCGGGGAAAGGGGAACGGGGTCATTTGTTAATGCCTGGTTATATACCTTCTTACTGTTGTCTGTTATTGCTGTTTGATGTATGGTATTGTCCTTTTACTGCTATCTGATGTTTGTTGTTGTCTTTTTTTGCTGCTGTCTGATGTTTTATGTTGTCTGTTACTGCTGTCTGATGTTTGCTGTCGTCTTTTTTACTGCTGTCTGATGTTTGCTGTTGTCTGATGTTTGTTGTTGTCTTTTTTTACTGCTGTCTGATGTTTGCTGTTGTCTGATGTTTGTTGTTGTCTTTTTTTTTTACTGCTCTCTGATGTTTGCTGTAGTCTGATGTTTGTTGTTGTCTTTTTTTTACTGCTGTCTGAGGTTTTATGTTGTCTCTTACTGCTGTCTGATGTTTGTTGTTGTCTGATGTTTCTTGTTGTCGTTTTTTACTGCTGTCTGATGTTTTATGTTGTCTGTTACGGCTGTATGATGTTGGCTGTTGTCTGATGTTTGTTGTTGTCTTTTTTTACTGCTGTCTGATGTTTGTTCTTGTCTTTTTTACTGCTGTCTGATGTTTTATGTTGTCTATTACTGCTGTCTTATGTTTGCTGTTGTCGTTTTTTTACTGCTGTCTGATGTTTTATGTTGTCTATTACTGTTGTCTTATGTTTGCTGTTGTCGTTTTTACTGCTGTCTGATGTTTGCTGTTGTGTGATGTTTGCTGTTGTCTTCTTTTACTGCTGCCTGATGTATTAAGTTGTCTATTACTGTTGTCTGATGTTTTATGTTGTCTGTTACTGCTGTCTGATGTTTTATGTTGTCTATTACTACTGTCTGATGTTTACTGTCGTCTTTTTTTACTGCTATCTGATGTTTGCTGTTGTCTGATGTTTGCTGCTGTCTTTTTTAATGCTGTCTGATGTTTGCTAATGTCTTTTTACTGCTATCTGATGTTTGTTGTTGTCTTTTTTACTGCTGTCTTATGTTTGCTATTGTCCTTTTTACTGCTATCTGATGTTTGGTGCTCTCTTTTTTTACTGCTGTCTGATGTTTCCTGTTGTCTTTTTTACTGCTGTCTGATTTTTGCTGCTGTC
The DNA here is from genome assembly GCA_024509875.1 of Oreohelix idahoensis. NCBI lineage: Eukaryota > Metazoa > Mollusca > Gastropoda > Stylommatophora > Oreohelicidae > Oreohelix > Oreohelix idahoensis. Next base: position 299,721 of record JAMPIV010003903.1, read on the forward strand.
CTTTTTTACCGCTTTCTGATGTTTGTTGTTGTCTTTTTTTACTGCTGTTTGATGTTTATTGTTGTCTTTTTTTTTACTGCTGTCTGATTTTTGTTGTTGTCTTTTTTACTGCTGTCTGATGTTTATTGTTATCTTTTTTTACTGCTATCTGATGTTTGCTGTTGTCTGTTGCTGGTGTCTGATGTTTGTTGTTGTCCTTTTTTACCGCTGTCTGATGTTTGTTGTTGTCTTTTTTTTTACTGCTGTCTGATGTTTATTGTTGTCTTTTTTTTTACTGCTGTCTGATGTTTGTTGTTTGTTTTTGTACTGCTGTCTGATGTTTGTTGTCTTTTTTTAAAACCGATGGCTGTTGTTTGTAGCTGTCTTTTTTTACCGCTGTCTTATGCTTTATGTTGTCTTTTACTGCTGTCTAATATTTTCTGTTGCCTTTTTTACTGCTGTCTGATGTTTGCTGTTGTCTTTTACTGCTGCCTGATGTTTATGTTGTCTTTTGCTGCTGTCTGATGTTTGCTGTTTTCCTGCTGTCTGATGTTTGCTGTTGTCCTTTACTGCTGTCTGACGTTTGCTGTTGTCTTTTTTGCTGCTGTCTAATGTTTTCTTTTTTTTTCTTTTACTACTGTCTGATGTTTGCTGTTGTCTTTTACTGCTGTCTGATGTTTTATATTGTCTTTTACTGCTGTTTGATGTTCGGTATTGTCCTTTTACTGCTATCTGATGTTTGTTTTGTTTTTACTGCTGTCTGATGCTTTATGTTGTCTGTTACAACTGTCTGATGTTTGCTGTCGTCTTTTTTTTTTTTTTACTGATGTCTGATGTTTGCTGTTGTCTGATGTTTGTTTTTGTCTTTTTTACTGCTGTCTGATGTTTGTTGTAGTCTGATGTTTGTTATTGTCTTTTTTTACTGATGTCTGAGGTTTTATGTTGTCTGTTACTGCTGTCTGATGTTTGTTGTTGTCTGATGTTTCTTGTTGTCGTTTTTTACTGCTGTCTGATGTTTTATGTTGTCTGTTACGGCTGTATGATGTTGGCTGTTGTCTGTTGTTGTCTTTTTTAACTGCTGTCTGATGTTTTATGTTCTCTGTTACTGCTGTCTGATGTTTGCTGTCGTTTTTTTAACTGCTGTCTGATGTTTTTTGTTGTATTTTTTTTTTACTGCTGTCTGATGTTTTATGTTGTCTATTACTGCTGTATTATGTTTACTGTTGTCGTTTTTACTGCTGTCTGATGTTTGCTGTTGTCTTATTTTACTGCTGTTTGATGTTTGAAGTTGTCTTTTACTGTTGTCTGATGTTTTATGTTGTCTGTTACTGCTGTCTGATGTTTTATGTTGGCTATTACTGCTGTCTGATGTTTGCTGTCGTCTTTTTTACTGCTATCTGATGTTTGCTGTTGTCTGATGTTTGCTGCTGTCCTTTTTTTACTGCTGTCTGATGTTTGCTAATGTCCTTTTACTGCTATCTGATGTTTGTTGTTCTCTTTCTTAGTGCTGTCTGATGTTTGCTGTTGTCCTTTTTTGCCGCTGCCTGATGTTTGTTGTTGTCTTTTTTACGGCTGTCTGATGTTTATTGTTGTCTGTTTTAACTGACGTCTGATTTTTGTTGTTGTCTTTTTTACTGCTGTCTGATGTTTGTTGTTCTCTTTTTTAACTGCTATCTGATGTTTGCTGTTGTCTGTTACTGTTGTCTGATGTTTGTTGTTCTATTTTTTTAAACTGCTGTCTGATATTTGATTTTTTTTAACCGCTGTTTGATTTTTGTTGTTGTCTTTTTTTACTGCTGTCTGATGTTTGTTGTTCTCTTTTTTACTGCTGTCTGATGTTTGTTGTTCTCTTTTTTACTGCTGTCTGATGTTTGTTGTTCTCTTTTTACTGCTGTCTGATGTTTGCTGTTGTCCTTTTTTACTGCTGTCTTATGTTTGTTGTTGTTTTTTTTTAACTGCTGTCTGATGTTTGTTGTTGTCTTTTTTTAACCGATGTCTGATGTTTGCAGTTGTCTTTTTTACCGCCGTCTTATGCTTTATGTTGTCTTTTAGTGCTGCCTAATATTTGCTGTTCCTTTTTTACTGCTGTCTGGTGTTTGCTATTGCGTTTTTACCGCTGTCTGATTTTTGCTGTTGTCAATTACCGCTGTTTGATGTTTGCTGTTGTCTGTTACTGCTGTGAGATGTTTGCTGTTGTCTTTTACTGCTGTCTGATGTTTTATGTTGTCTTTTACTGCTGTCTGATGTTTGCGGTTGTCTTTTTTGCTGCTATCTGATGTTTGCTGTTGTCTTTTACTGCTGTCTGATGTTTTCTGTTGTCTTTTTTTTTGCTGCTGTCTAATGTTTTGTTTTTTCTTTTACTGCTGTCAGATGTTTGCTGTTGTCGTTTACTGCTGTCTGATGTTTTATTTTACTGCTGTCTGATGTTTTATGTTGTCTTTTTTTTTTACTGATTTCTAATGTTTGTTGCTGCGTCTTTTACTGCTGTCTGATGTTTGTTGTTATCTTTTACTGCCGTCTGGTGTTTGGTGTTGTCTTTTTTACTGATTTCTGGTGTTTGTTGTTGTCTTTTTACAGCTGTCCGATGTTTGCTGTTGTCTTCTGTTACTGCTGTCTGTTATTTGCTGCTGTCTTTTAATGCTGTCTGACGTTTTCTGTTGTTCTCATAGTTACTGCTATTTTTGTTTGTTACAGCGGATCATGTCAAGTTGTTGTCAATGTTCTGCTACCATTCAAGAGTTGTCTTGACTTTTAATATCATAGAAGTATTATCTTGACTTCTAATATCATAGAAGTGTTAT